>LPNX010657837.1:9243-48630 GCA_001517045.1 Pseudotsuga menziesii | reverse complement strand
GTTTAGATACGTGAAGTCGTCATTGTTGAGATTTAGAGAGTAGTTAATATGGAATAGTTATTTGTTTATTTTCGGTGTCATCTCTATTCATAGTTATGGTTATGCACAACTCACTTATTGATTTTCGATTAAGAGCTTTACGTGGTGAAGAAGGTGATTGGGTTCCTAAGTATAATTATGGTGGTTTCAAAGTCAATGCCTTACACTTTACACTGGGAAACAAAATTTGATCCACCATTATCAACTCATTTGTAGCTAATTTGGTAACGGATCCTCTACAGAAGACTCCTCTGTGTTACAGAATCATCACAATCTTATCAACTCATATGTAGTTGATGTGTTACAGAATCCATCATAAACTCCTTAGTCTTATCTCTGCGCTACCAGAGGGTTGTATCACATATCTGGTCTGGAGAGGAATCTAACCCCAACTGCTCATAAGATGCAACGTAGTCCAACTAGTTAGAGGCCACTATAAACTTTGGGAATTATTGGCCGAGAATCTGCATAAAAAAACACGAGATCGGTAGGAGAAGAATTCTTTCCAACATTAAGGTTCATCTTCAGGGGAGAAAATCTCTCAATACCAGTACTGGATCGCAATTTCAAATTTTGAATGGGCCTCAGATCCATTTTATCCATTTGAAATTCAAATTTCCGTGCATTAAATGTCAAAATACAGCTGTGTGAAGATGGAACTACCGTCAATTCAAATTAAATGTCAAAATACAGCTGTGTGGGGATGGGACAAGGGTACAAGCGGTATCGTAAATTGTTGTTTCCTGGGACCGGAAGATACAGCTACCAAAACCAGTGAATGCATGGAGTAGGAAAAGGGAATAGTTTAAAGTACGACGACCGCCCGAGAATTTCTCCTACCGAGAATTTCTCTGCCCGAGAATTTTTTTGGTGTGGTGGACACCTTAAGCAAGAAAGGATGGAGCGGACCTAATAGATGTTGTCTATAGGAGGCCGAGGAGGCCGAGTCGGTTGAACACCTATTTGTTAGCTGTCGTTTTCTGAAGGAGGTGATCGGTGGACTCATCTGTATTCTTAATGTGAACATACTTTGGAATGCCTCTACTTTTCTGGAAAATCTATCTAATTGGGTAACAAATAAGGGTATATTACTGTATTTGCCCATTTTCATTATTTGGAATATTTGGAAGGCAAGAAACCGTTTATGTTTTGATGATCAGGAATCCATGTTGAATAGCCTGTTACATATTATTTTTTAAGAGGTTAAGATCTTTAAGCCTTCCTCAAAAGTACAGGCATAGAATTAGGAACATTGGGAAGTCTCCTACTTCTGTGTATCTTATGATCTTTTTTGATGGTGCTGCTGCAAATAACATGGGTGGAGCGGGATTCTGTCTTTGGTTGAATGAACAACACCTTCTTGCTTTCAAACTTGGATGTGGCAGCTGCACAAATACTAGAGCAGAACTCTTAGCACTCTGGGCATCACTACGGGCCGCCAAGGATATTGGGTTACCTTACCGACATATTTTTGGCGACTCCTCTGTGATTATAAACTGGGCTAAAAAGGAATCTACTGTGGACATGGTGAATCTTGAGGCCTGGTGCTTCAACACCAGAATTCTCATGTCCTCTTTTACATGGGTGGATTTCAGTCATGTCTATAGGGAACATAACAGGAGGGCAGACATCTTATCCAAGGAGGGATTGCACTTGGCGCTGGGCCATCTCTTACTTACTGAATCATTTGGGAATGAGATTATTGGGGTTGACTCATTATAGCGCTTTTAGAATATGCTCATTCTATTACAGTTGATCTCACATGATTCATTGAGATACTATCAGGTTTTGTTGAGCAAGCTACTACAGGATACAAGAGTCACTCTCCTTGCTTGGATCAGATTTCTGGGCTCTTGTTATTTTCTCTAGGGACATAGATGACTATTTCAGACAACTCTCCTATGAGAGGGATCTTATTGTAGTGGTTCCCAGGTGCTTTGGGTACCTCTGTAAATTCTGCGGGTATCTATTTTGTATCTTTTTGTGACATATGTATGTTTGGATAGGAAAATATTACCTGATAAATTTGTACTGTCCCTGGTGGCATAACTGAAATCACTGAAGATGTAAACGGTTCCTTTGTTTTAATGAATACCAAGGAATGGTTTTTTTGACTGGAAAAAAAAAACTTGACACATGTTCAAATAACAATCAAAATGTACACCGATTGTGAAGAGCTGCAGAGATCACATGGAGGTGAAGATTATGTACCGTGTTTGTAATGATAAATCCGACAAAGTGTTCCAACCTAAAAGTGATTGTGCTCCACTTTTCACTAAATATATACTTTGTAATCCATGTTTACACCAATATTTTCGATGTCGATTTTGTAAAATAAAATTAATTATAATGTATATTTTTTTAAGTGAAGTTTGTAGGCATTCACTTTCTGTATGAACTCAAAAATAAAACAATGAGGCGTCATTACTATTATCATAATTTTTTTAATGTTAAAATACATTATTAATATTATAATCTTTTAAAAGTTAAAAAACGCTAATCATTAGTATTATCATTAGAGCATTTTTATTGAATTTATTAAAATAATTAAGATGAGAAAATAAATTTTAAAAAACAGAAAATTACATGAAGAAAACTAAAATTTATTATGAACGAGAAAAAGTTGTGTTGCAGCATATTCACTAAAATTTTTTGTCCAAGCCAAAAATGAGAATACATGGAGCATTGATAGTAAGCCTGAAAAGAATAGGGAAGCATTAACCAATAAGCCCACGAGCCAACATTCTTAAAGAATCCATTGAACTCATGGATTCTTAGAAAAAGGCACTAGAATTTACCACTATGCACACCAAAATGTTGGTAATTACATCGGGATACCAAAATGTAGTAATTGCATCCAGATTTTGATCATTCTGAAAAAATTGACGTTTTAATGGATCAGCACAATCTGTTTATTCCTATAGAGATTCTAATTCCATGTCTATTTTTTGAAATATTTTACAAAGAATTTATCTTTTGTAGTATATGAAGCATGTCTAGTGTTTATTCTAAATTCTTTGTATAGTGACATGACATTTCTCTGCATGAAAGATTTGGTTTTGCAAATCTTCTAAGCCATTGGAGGGACCAGAAATATGTTTAGACTATCCTATTGCAATTGTAGCCATTAAAGAGGCTAGATGTGTTGAGTCAGTGACCACAACTTGACAACTTTGGGTAGAAAGTAACCTTGGGTGTAAATTGTTCACTAGAAGATGAGTAAAGAAAGGACAAATTTTTAAATGAGTAATTGTGGCCATTGAGGCAATAATGAGAGGATTCACTTCCCATTCCTAATGTTATTATTGCATTTAGTGTAAGTCAGTGTCCAGAGAACAAAGGCAATGATAATTTATGTGCAACTTGTTAATTTTTATTGAATGTGTATATTGTGAAAATTTTAAAGTATTTAATATTTTTTATTATTCCTATTGAAATTTAGTGTAAAGAAATCAAATGAAGAAACAATCCATAAAACAACATAACTTAAATCATTGTGTGTAGAAGCTTTGTCTTACCACTAGATGGTCACTAGTTTAGTTTTGTCTATAGTCTGTTATATGTTGGTGGGTCTTGTGAAGCCAAGACCATCAATTACAGGCTATCCTTGTATGTTTATGTGTTTGAGTACAGGTCAAGTTGTATGATTGGCTTTTGACCACTTTTCTAACATTTGAGTTGGCAACCTCGGATACATTGGCAGAGTGAAGTGTGTCAATATAGTTAGTCATTACAAGTGTGTCAATGATGGTTACAGAAAATTGTATTTGAACTGGATCAAAGCGGTAAGATCTAATTTGATGGTTGAAAAAGAGCGTAGTTCGTGAGATTTCAGAGTGGATCACGATTCAAATGACGAATAGACCATACATAGATTAGAGTTGAAAAATTATGTGTGCTTTTATTTGTAATGTAAACATTAAGGGGGGGGTGTTAGAGTTAATGTTTATCATGTGCTAGATAAAGGATGTAATAAATAAGGTGTTGACTACACTATGGAGAAGTGTCTAGAATAAACACTTTATAGTCATGTTGATTGTGTTTCTAGATCAATGTCGAGAGTTATTAACCAATTTATAAATATGTGTGCTTGGATTGAAATGAAAAACAATTAAGTTTATGTGTGTAATATGGTTTACCAATAAATATAACATTGTAATCCCCCATGCTCCTCAACCTTCTTTTGAACTCGCTCTCTTCAATGTATTCATATGGTTGTTGGTGCGGCATGAGAAACTAAAATTTTGATTAGATTCATAGGTGTTTTGAAAGCTTTAAAGTATTAATTTAATTTCATGTATCCCTATATACCTATGTGGATTCTAGAATTTGAATTGTTTTGAAGGATATACTAATGCTTTGGTTCTATTCCAGTTAAATCTATAGATTTTTGTTTTTGGACACAACGTGAGCATTAATTGATGGGTGAACAAATAGACATCAAAAGTATGCTCTAGGTAAATTCATTGACCACTTATCAACTTGTAAGTGTGTTAAGAAGTGAGCTATTCATAATAAAGGGATGTTGTGCAAACTTCTTCATTCCACACTCCATTGCTCTAAAAATGGGTTTATTTCATCTCTTAACCAAAGCATTGGTTTTCCCTTTAGTCTTACAAAATGGGTTGGTTACATCTCTTGGTGAGAGGTTTGTTTTCATCTCTTAAGTAACGAAGCATGGGAGTAGATCAAAATGCACTAGTTGTATCTCTTGGCCAATGAAGCTTGGAAATGGAGTTCTTAAGCAATGCTTTAGTTGTATGAGCTTGTAAAAGTGGTCATCCCATCACAAAAGTATATACACATGGATAACATGTGAAAAAATGCATACAAATATTTGTTAGAAAGGTGATGTGTAACAACCTCAACATACCCAAAAGTGGACACTTTGAAAATGAGTGGAAGTTAATAGTATGAAGACATTTTTTATAAAAATAAAGTGTATTTAATTAATGTAAATTAGGATATTAAATTAATGCATTATTGAATTAAAGACTTTTCCAACTCAAATTAAGACTTCCCCATCCTTTGTAACTCCTAAGTTGAAACCTAACAAATCCATTAATAAATCAAATTTCCTTGATACAAGGAAAAATAAAACCTAAAAACTTTTGATTCAAAAAGAAAAGTAATCAAAGTATTTGATTCAAGAACAGGTATTCTATCAAACATCGACCAACTTAGACTATATAGAAAATAGAAACACGAAATTTTTATATAGAAAGTAATATAAAAGAGACAAGCCCATGTTATAGTCCCTACCAACCATGACTAATAAAATGAGTTGTTTCTTCTTTAGTTTCTAAATCGTCTTAATATTTCTAACTTTAATAAAATGCCTTGTTTCTCCTAGAACTCTTATGTAAGGATTTTTTAAACATTGGTGAAGGTGGTGGTTCCCATATTTTTCATTTGGTTCATTTATCATGGACAAGGAGAATTAGTTGGAAACCAAGCTTGGTACAAGTGAATTGATATTCCTCACATTTTTTTTAATGTAACTTTTTGCAGTCATAGCTTCAAAATGTGCTTTCAAATTTATGACTTTTTTAGATGCAACTAATTTAAATGTTATAATCAACTTTGCAACATGTAAGGATATCATGTTTTCTTACTCTGTTTATGATGTGGATAACTTTAACTACAATATTTTGAATGATTTGTCACTCAAAATGGTTCAATAGATCTCTCTACTTAGACACCACATCTAAATGGTTAATTCCATGATCAATGGTCTCAATGTTGAATGCTAGAGAATCTATATAAAAATTATTCAAAACTGCTAAAATAAAGCAATGTCCATCATAACCTATAGATATCATTACAAGGAAAAAACCAATCATTAGAGGTTTCAACATAAGCACTTCTCACTATTTTATTTTTAGGGGAGGTGAGGAGGGCATGTGTTTATTATTAATTATGATGTATAAGTGAGTAGTGTTATACTATTATAAGGTGCATCAATTTTAAGGTCAATTAGAAAATCAAAATTTGTAAAAAAATTGATAATAAAACAATAGATAATGGTATTTATATAACATAAAAGTAATTATCCTATACAAAACCATGATGTGTATCATTGCATATAATACCATGTGCACTGCATTAGGATAGTGATTTATCAATTAATAAGAGGGATCAAATTTTTTGAGTTAAAGATAAGAAAAAATAAGTAACAAGATGAAATTAATTGATAAAATAAATTACATGTCAAACAAATTGATCCCTCTTGGTATTTGATAAATTGAATGTAGAGCACCTCATTATAATTGTTTCGAATGCATAATGAAATGGATCAATAAAGTCACTTTCTACATAATGAAATGGATAAATATGAGCTACATTAAAGTATTTATTTAATTTTAATAAGTTGAAAAAGTCAAAATTGATTAACATTGAGAGTTTATATTCTTAAAATTTATTTCAATATGCTACAAGCTAATCATATGTGCCAAATGTTAACTTACATAGAATGATTGCTTCATGCAAGATTGGCCAAAAGAAGTAAACATGAGAAGGAGGACTCTCATTATTCATATCCACCATTGTTCCATAACAATATTTTTAGGATAGAGGCAAGTAATATAGCCTTAACTTATTACTCGATTAAAAATATGGAAAAAAAATAAAGGTAATGTGAATTTAGGAAAACAATTTGTAGAAGGAAGGAAAAATGAACTAAAATGAAAGGAGATGAGAGGTATAATGCATCATTTGATAAACAATATTTCAAATCAATTTAGTTGTTTCTTCATCAATACTTTGAAATCCATCAATGATGAAGAATCTATTCTTCTACCTAAATGCAAAGTGATATTAAATAAGAATATATTTTTGTGAGGTTAAATAAGAGTAGATTCTTTGTTGAGTTCAAAATCACGTAAATAAACCCCATCATGTATGTATAATCTGGATATGTTCATTTGGTTAATGGGGGTAAGGGATCCTATGAGCCCCATGGTTCTCATTAAGGCCAACACTAGCCAAATGAGATAATAAAATGTTACTAAATGGGATTTATGTAATAAGGGGGTTAGAGGAATTTTGGGATCTAAAATGGGCCTCCTAAGGAAAATAATAAAATAATATTGATTAATTTTGGAGGAAGAAAGAAAAAAACTACTTTTTGTGTTCATATTTTCGACATATCTCCCTGTGTTTTTACTCAAATTTTGATCAGGAGACCTCGTTGGATGCGGAATTTGATTCCGCATCCAACGAGCTCTCCCGATCGAAATTTGACTAAAAACACAATGAGATATGTCAAAAATACGAACAAAAAAAGTAGTTTTTATTAATGACAAATATGTCAATTCAACCATTATGATTAACTTATTTTATTGAAATTCTATTGGTTCTTGAATTCCAACTCACAAAAACTTATTTTGGCATGTTTTCTTATAAGGTCCATTTTAGACCCCAAATTTCCTCTAATGGGAGATATTGCTACCTCACATAACATTATGTTACCAAAAATAAAAAGAAACTAAAAAAAAATCATGTTGCCTCATAAAATAAAACATTAAAACAAACAATTTAAGATTAAAAAACAAATTATGACATAAAAAATTTAAGATAAAAAAAAAAAATTACAACTCAAGATATTGGATCCATGTTGATGCTTGATATATTCACGTTCAATACATCTATGTTGGTGTTTAGATAATTGGACTAACAACTTCCTAATGTTTTTAGAATTAAAAATTTTACTTTCTTTTCAAGTTAATTGAACTAACTATAGAATAGGAACAAATATTATTTCTTTTTCAAAAAACCATATCTTGTTTTTTTTCCACCAAATCCACATAACCAATGTTTGGGATCAACTTTTCATCTTCAAAGTTTACGCATTAAGGCTTGCCATGCTCATCACTCTTTCCTTTAGATTAGACATGTGAGGCACCTGATTCTTCTTAAATGATTCCAACTTCAAATTAAACCATAGTTTTTTCAAAGTTATCATTGTTCTGAGATGATTTCAACTTAAAATTAAACTATAGTTTTTTCAAAGTTATCAGCTTCTTTTTTTATGACCTTTTAATTTTTTAATTTTATTCTTTTTTTTTACTTTTATGTTCCACCATTTATAATATTTAACACCTAATACATCACTAATTATCATGTTTACAAAGTCATTAAAGATTATTGTTTTTGAAAATTGTGTATTATGCTTTATGTGCAAGTTGATTGGACAATAACTTTATATTTGATATTTTTTATTATTAAACTTATTAACAAACAATAAAAAAAATGCATATACCTTTTTTTTTTAACAAAAACTAAAAAGGGGGTATGTATAAAAGGGGCTGTGCACAGCCATTCATTACAAAAAAGATAATATCGAGGGTTTATGTACAACAAAACTGCTGCACAGAAGACCTAACCATGGTGCTATCCAAAAAACCTTACATATATTCTGCTCAAAACATCGGAAACTGCTGGAGGGGTATACCCTTACAAACTGTTTACATAATAAAAGACAAAAAAACATTCAGTCATAACTAAAGGGGTGCAGATTACTGATTGCCTCTGTTGATTCTAGGTTGGACGACGGATTCCTCCTCCATAGGAAGAACAGCTTATGCGACTTCACCATTGACTCTGCTGACCTGGTTCATTGCTATGAACCACTGGAGATCCTCCTGGATCCTATCCACTTTCCCCATGATTTCCTGAAGATTGCTCTCGTTGTCATCTATGCGAGCATCATGATTACTTATTTGAAGAGAAGTATAGCTTACGGTGTCTGCCATTTTCTTTACCTCCATGGTCATTTCTTTGGTGTCCACGACATTGATTGCTAGCAGTTCGTATAATCTGCGTAGGTTCTTCTTTATGTCCGCCCATTCTCCACCCTGCGCCATTCTAGATGCTTCAGCCGAAATGCTCAGACGAGCGAAGAGGTTGTGAGGGACGCAAGCTGGATTGACAGGAACGCTGTCTTGTTGCACCACCGAGGATTGATTGAGATACAAACTGAGCACAACAATTTCTTGGAACAGAGAAACTTCACCTTGCTTTTGGTTGTCCAACGTGCCCACGACACCTTCCTGCCAGCCCGGACAATGACAACCAGGACCCAAGCTTCGACCCCAATTACCTGTCACTGGAACACCTATGTTGTGAGCTGCAGCCCGAGACACTGAGAGGGATAAGCACGGACAGGAGGAGAGAGCTGCGAATGCAAGCCGTTCCTTCACCACTGAACGCATAAGGGGGAGGACCTGCCACAGGAGGCCTTGGAGCCACCCTTCGCTGACGCCTATAACAACCTGAAACAAGAATCGCAGGGCTTCATGGAGACCGGGGCTCACAGAAGGAAAGATATGGAGAGGCATACTGAATCTGGAGGAAGACAGGGGATAAAGATAGGAGGGAGGACATGCATGCGACGGATAAATGCCAATAACCCGGGGCCTTAAGGCCATTAAAACTGCAGCGTCTGGATGGTGGAAGGACCGAGGAGAAGGCCACGCGGTGAGGAGGAGAGAGCTGGGAGATAAATGTAGGGAGCCGGCAAAGGACATGGAGGAAAGGGGAGCGAAGTGACAATGGAGAGCTAGGAGCGGGAGGAGAAAGGGGATAATGGGGAGGGGTAAAAAGAAAAGAGGGGAACAGTGAAAACTAAGAACAAGGATGAAAACCATAAGACTAAGCCTACAATGCCCAAGCATGGGGACATTCCAAAACATGTAAGAGAGATTATACCATAGAGAGACCCTATTCATCATTACAGGATATATTTATGGAGGGGAGGGTTCCCATCTTGCTTATAAACACCTTGCGGAAGAGAAGCCCCAATATTGGCCATAATGTCTGCTGCGGTATTATTAATCCAGAGAATATGAAGAGGCTCGTAGGAGTGGAGCATAAGAGGCTTTACTTTGTTGTACAAGCGACGACAATTGATTGCTCCCGAGGGGTATCCATTGATCAATTTGGAGATGACATGCTTTGAGTCTCCAAATATTAAAACCTTGCGATAATTTTTGGCCTGTAAAATCTGGAGACCTTGAAGAAGAGCCAGCCATTCTGCTTCGTTATTGGTTTTGTTCCCTAACCCCCAGGCAAAGGATTGTTCTATATTTCCACCGGGGTCCAAAAGGATCCCCCCCGCTCTTGCCACCCCTTAAAAAAATGCATATACCTTATAACATTACACAAATCTAACCTCCATATTATATCCACACATTTAATTTAATTTAATTTATGTGTTATGTGTACATTGCACATTCCATTTGATTTCTAGAGACATCCGTTGATGTAATATTTAATTTCATTTAATTTATTAAAAATTATATTAATTAATTTAAATTTCAATTATTTTAATGATATACATTGTGAAATTAACATATTAATTATATTAAATAATCTAAACTTAATTATCATTAATAAGCAAATAAAACAATTTAGTTTGGAATTAAGTAAAAAATCCTTATATTAAATAATTATTGTATTGCAAATTATTAAAATAAAAATGTTGTAAGGTATACATTTATATGTTTCATAAATTGAAACACATTTTATTGACATTTTATGTTTTTTTTTAAAAACACTTTATAAATCATCTTTATAGTATTCTTCTTTCATACATATCAAAACAAAAATGTTTGAAGAGTTGTTCCTTTTCAAAATCTATGTCCATATCTAAAATACTTCCACAAAAAACTGAACACGCACGTAACTTTCTAACCATCATTTAGACCACATCTATGAGATCAACTATTTACATTTTATGTGAATACCATTTGTTTCTTTTAAAAATTAAATTAATTTTTTTAGATATTAGTATAGATCTATCTTAAACCAGGATCTATCAAGTAACAAGAAGAGTGATCCAATTTGTAAAGGTGCAATTTTTTTAATCTTAAAATTTTTGTAAGATGAACTGAGTATAATTTTTTAAGCCTACACATTTTCTCTTTTATTTCATTTTTTATAAAAACATTATGATACATCACATTACACAACTTTAAGCGTTACAACATCTTCCCCATAATCTATTGTAAAACACCTTGTCACTTTCTATATAATCAAAATTACTCTCCATTGGATGTAGCTTGGATGGTTGGGAGGAATGAATGTTACCCTCTCCATCGAGGTTCTATTCTTGTAAGAAAGGAAGGATTTTACTATATGCAACATCAAGTACTTGTTCTTATTACTTTAAAAGATGAATTGCAACTTGCATAGAGTAAAAAGGAAGCGAAAGGACTTGTCCAATTGTAAAGTAAGTGGTACATCGACTTTAAAGTAGTGGTCTTGGTCACCCGTCGCTAATAAAATAAAATAATTGTTTGTGGGGTGAACAACCATGGTATATAACTTGACACATGTTCAAATAATAGACAAAATGTACACTGATTGTGAAGATGATCACATGGAGGTGAAGATGATGTACCCTGTTTGTAATGATAAATCCGACAAAGTGTTCCAACTTGAAAATGACGGAGAGCAATAAGCACCCCGCTGCACAGCAATAAATGTTGTGGCTGCTGGGCACATTAACCGTTGGATGAAGAGCTGGATTAAATCCAACCGTTGATGTGCCCCACAGCCACAGCATTTATTGCTGTGCAGCGGGGTGCTTATTGCTCTCCAAAAATGACTATGCTCCACTTTCCACTAAATATACATTTTGTAATCCATTTTTATATCAATATTTTTTATGTTGATTTTGTAAAATAAAATAATTATAATGTATATATTTCTTTTATGTGAAGTTTGCCTTTCTATATGAACTAAAAAATAAAACAATGACAAATATGGGGCGTCATTACTATTATCATAATCTTAATGTTAAAACACATTATTAATATCATAAATAATATTTTTATTAAATTTAATAAAAAAATAAAGTGAAAAAAGAAATTAAAAATATAAAAAAATAAAGTTTATTATGAACCAGAAAAAGTTGTGTTGCAGCATATTTCCTTAAAATTCTTTGAATTTACCACTAAGCACACCAAAATGTTGGTAATTGTATCTAGATACCAAAATGCATTAATTGCATCCTAATCTGGTCATTCTAAATTCCATGTTATTTTTAATTACATGTCTATTTTTGAAACATTTTTTAAAAAGATTATCCTTTGTAGTATATGAAGCCTCTTTGATGTTTATTCTAAATTCTCTTTATAGTGACATTTGTCTGTATGTAAGATTCAGTTTTGCAGATTTTTTAAGCCATTGGATGCTCCAGAAATATGTTTAGACTACTTTATTGCACTTGTAGCCATTGAAGAAGCTAGACTTGTTGAGTCAATGGCCACAATTTGACAACTTTTGGTAAAAAGTAACTTTGAGTGTAAATTGTTCACTAAAAGATGAGTAATCTTGCCACACACATGATCTGCCTTTTTTTTTTTGTAAAAAAAAAGCAGTTCCTTGATATTCTATTGAATCAAAGGTAACCATGTACATCATCAGTCAATCGTTCATACCCCAATGGGTCAGACAGATCAATAAATATAACATTACAGTGATAGTTCAAAACAGAAATATAACTATACCCAAGATGAGTAAAAAATACAATCAGCACCTAGGTATCAATACATGTATAGGTCCTCTCATAAGTGAGCAATAAATACATCAGTGAGAGAAATGTCCATAGAGAACATAACAAGAGCCCAAAACCTTATCCAAAGTAGGTACGTGACTCTCAAAATTCCTGTAACTGCTGCTCAGCAAAACCAGAAATAGCTCAAAAAATCCATGAAATAAATAACTGAAATAAAATGAGCAAATTCTAAAAAAGCTGGATTGTGTCTTCCCCAATAAACTCATCATCATATGATTATGTAAGTAAGAGATGACCAGGAGCCAAACACAACCCCTCCTTGGATAAGATGTCTGCCCTCTTGTTATGTTCCCTATAGACATGACTGAAATCCACCCATGTGAATGAGGACATGAGAAGTATGGTGTTGCAGCACCAAGCCTCAAGGTTCATCATGTCAAGGGTGGATTCCCCCTTTGCCCAATTTATAATCACCAAGGAGTCACCAAAGATATGTAGGTAAGGCAGCCCAATATCTTTGGCGACCCGTAATGATGCCCAGAGTGCTAAAAGTTCTGCCTTAACACATGATCTTCCTTAACAATGGAGCTACATTTTGTTGTATCTTCATAAACATGATACTTATTGGTGATGGAAGCCAAAATATTATTGTGAAATCATTTTTATCATAGAGAATGCATAGCTAAGAGGCTTGGTTGCTTTAGTTTTATATTATCAACCTCTCCAGTTTTGCTTTTATAATAAAAGAACAGATTTTAAATAAAACTGATTTTGTGATATTAAATAAGAATATATACTTTTTTTCTTTCTAAACCAACTAAATAAACCCCACGAGTATACATGGATATGTTGATTTGGTTGATGGGAGCAAGGGATAATATGAGACTTGTGGCTATAGTTATGGTGAACACTGGAAAATGGGAGAATTAAATGTTACAAATGGGATTCTTGGTATCATGTTCTTGCATTTTAGTAATTATAAGATTAGACTCACCACTCTCTGATGTTTTTAGAATTAAAAATTGTATTTCTCTTTCAAGTTAATTGAACTAACTATTCTCTAATGTTTTTAGGAAAAAAAATTATTTCCTTTACAAAAAATCATATCTTGCATTTTCCACCAAAACCACATAGTCACTCTTTAGAATCAACTTTTCATCTTTAAAATTTCAACATTATGACCCACCATGTTTCATCATACTTCGTATAGAGCACCTAATTCTTCTCCAATATTTTTAACAAACTTAGATTAGATTTTGTTCAAAGTTCTCAATTTTTTCTTCCCTAATTTTTTTATTTTATTTTTTTAATAATTTGTTTATTGCATACCATTATTACTTCCTCTATGTGTTTAAAAAAAAATCATTTATATTAATAAAAATACTTTACAAACATTTTATTATCATTTTTTCTCAATAATGTGAAAGGAAATCATAACTATTTTACTTTAAACATTTAACCTAATTTATTTAAATATTATAGTTCATTCTTATAATGTAAAAAGTGTCTCACATTTTTATGTTGAAATTTCAATATTGTTATAATTAATGTTATTAATGTAAAATTTCTATGTTTTATTTTTATTTGCAATAGGATTAGTTATTATTTAAAAAGTTTAGATTATTTAAAAGATTATATATCCCAACACTACATCAAAATGACATATTCTTTATCAATAATCTCAAATCTAAATGTTAGAAAAAACTATGAATGACACATTCTTTATCAATTATCTCAAATGTAAATGTTAGAAAAAACTATGAAAATTATTTTGTACAAATAAAATAATATATATATAATATCCATACAAAGTAATATCAATTAACAAAACTTTTGTTCGGCATACTTTTTTTTATTCTATTTTCGGCAAAGGCGGGTGCATTACAATAATGAAGTCGCATAAAATTTGAACTAGTTATGCACGTCGCACGGCAAGTAGAACTATCATTGTGGTTGCACGAGGTAGTCAAGGACGACAGCACCTCCCACAAGAGAATACTACGATCCCCCGCAAGGAAAGTAACTTGGGTGTCCAACAAGTTAGCCAGAAGCCCCAACACTTGGCTCACAAACTCAACCCCTCACCATGAGGTTTGAACATGAGACCTCATGGGGACCAAACCCCACAAAGACCAACTGATCTACACCTCATGGCTAAAAAAAAGGAAAATGCTTCATCAAGTGACGAAAATATAAACGCAACAAAGTTTCAATGAGAAAGTAGCACCTGTCCGCATCAAACTTGGTCATCACTAGTTAGCCAAAAGATTATTCCAAACTTTATGATCACTTGTTCGCCAAAAGATTATTCCAAAATTTTGATGAATATATTGGGATGATTATGTAGTTTGATGAAACTTTAATGGATCGGGAATATGGAGTTTGACCAAACTTTCCTCTTATGTTTATCATTCTAAATCGAATCAACGACAACAATGATATGGAACAGTGGATTGGAAGTAACATCGTAAGAGGAGACTAACACACAGGTAGGAGGTAAAACAATTTCTTTCTTTCTTAACATGAAGAGATTGTTAAATTATGATAGGGAAATATGTTTTTAATATCACCAGTATAGATCCATCTAAAAGGGGATCTATCAAGCACCTAGAGGAATCAAATATAGGTGTAAACTTTTTTTTAGGGTGGAGGTGTTAGAAAAAATGTGTAATCTAATATTTATGGTTTTAGTTTATCTAAGTTACATTATTTTATATATTTGCAATTCTAAATAATTTAAATTTAATTTAATGCGACATGTTATTTTTAATAATATTTTATTGTTCTTTATAAAGGACATGTGTCAACTATAGGATGAGCACGGATGTTATTTTTAATAATATTTTATTGTTCTTTATAAAAGACATGTGTCAACTCTAGGATGAGCACGGAAAGAGTTACACATCTCTCCCATATTAGATTGTAAAATGCATCTCTCCAATACAATTAAAAATAAATAAAATTGTATTAAATTTAATATAATTTTTTATTAACTTATAAATTATTTTCATGTACACAACATTTTTTTTCTTATTACTAACTTGGTAATGGCCAAGTCACACTCTACAGCTTATGTAAAAGAAAAAATAATAAAAATTAAAATTTATAAAATAAAATATTAAATTATAGTTTATTGGGAAGTGATATGAATTTTTAATATTAATTATGAATATTTAAATTAAATTATTTTAATATTGAGCTTTTGTTGTTACCTCATTTGTTACTAAATTGTATATGAAAATATAATTTAACAAATAAAATAAAATTTTAATTGTTAATAAATTGTCTCTATTTTGTATTTTGGTTATCACATTCTAAACAAATAGATCACGAAAACCTTTTTATATGTTTTTTTTCCAAAGTTTAAGTTGGAAAAAATAAATGTGAAGGACTAAATAACCATTAGTGGTAGTTATTGTCCGCAATTTTTATTAGGTATTTTTTCTCAATAATAGTCTAAATATTCACGTTGGTATGTTCCATCACGATATGTTTTAACTTCAATGTCTTAGCTCTTTGTCTTTTTGTTCATTTACCTTTTCAAAATTTGAAACAATATATTATGGTAAATTACTTAAACAATTTGATTTATATGAATGTAGATTTAAACCTTAGGCTTTATTAAACAGTCGAGAAAGATCAAATCTTTAAAGGTGCAAATCTTTTCTCTTCATGTAAACATCTTACCCATATTAAACTATAAAACTTGTGGATAATCTTTATGCAATAAAAATTTACCATAGATTATAACCTATTTCTTCTATAAAATTTATATATAATTTTTATTATTAATAGCAATTGAAATTACATTTCGTTTTCGATTAAGACATAACATTTTTGTAATTTGTTAAAAGTTTATCTTTATTGAAGAAAAAAAATGCAAACATTTCACAAGAGTGATACTCTGTTACCTAAAGAATCACAAAATTATAAATTTCGCCCAACTTAAAAAAGTTAAAAATAAGATAAAATAGTCAAAGTGAACACGTCGTCCATGATTCAATAGTAAAGTGATGGAGAATAACACCAACTTTTATTTTACCAGCCAGCACATCTCAATTGACAATTTGGATCATGAATGAAGATTCAAAAATGATAATTTGTTTCAGAAATTTTTGTGCATCAATCTGCATCAAGTTAGGTCGACGAGAGTTTACCCTAAGTAACCAGGTTGGATCGTCCAGTTTTATCTAATCCAAGAATCCTTGACGTGGCAGTTCATTGGGAAAAAAAACAATAAAAAATAGTTTTGTTTTGCCGAGTAGTTCAGAGGATTCCTAGCTTGTGCGTAAAGCAAAATCTTTGATTGGTTTATGAGATATTGGGTATAACATTTTAGATTGGGAACCTTAATTAAATGGTCAACAATGGCGAATATCTGTTTATAAAATAAGGAAGCTGCAAGGCCTCTTTTGTTGTTTCTGTAAGCACAAAACTGGCACAATTAGCGCGCCCTTGGTTGAAACAAAAATGATACAATCTCACAATGTAAACTGGCACAATGTAGCAAGATATAATATTGAAACAAAAATGATACAATCTCTCGTTACAAAGCTATCTTGATAATAAAAAATACAGATTATTTTGCATGTTTAGAAACCACTTCTAGCATGCCTCTCTCTGCTTTCAGATACAAATGAAACCAAGAAAATTACAGAGCTCGAAAAAGAAAATCGCCCAAGCCCTTTGGAGAGCCCACCCTACCTCTAGAATTCGAGTTCCTTTTTTTAATATAAGCAATCCAATGTTTTGCTCTTTCCCAGTTCTCTTCAATGATCTCTGAAAATCCATGCTATCAATTATCCTCGATCTCTGGAATCCAATTTTTAGATGACCATCAAACCAATGGGACGCTCTCCTTCAAAATCTATGCAATCAAACAATACAAATGATTGGTGAAAGAAAAACAAAATAAAATTAAAGCAAAATCAAGTATAAAAATTAATCTAAAATCAAAACTAAAAGTAAAACTCAATGATCAAAAGCTTTTGTCACTGGTAAATCACTATTGGCTTTAATTGGGTATAATAAATCGATCCCCATACGTTCAGTGAACTCGTAGTAAGTTCTTCATTTACTCGCAGTAATACCTTTCTAGTAAATATGAGTGGAAGATGTTACAAAATAATTTGAGAGATATTTATTAGTCTTTACTTATTTGGTGTCATCAAAAACCTTGCAAACGCGGCTTTGAACTTCCATAATCTGATAGCGATCACGATGACAACTGTTAATCCTCGTGCAACCACTGTTTGAAACATTATAATTGTTTCCTATGTAAACTGGCACAATGTATCATTTTTGTAAACTGCCAAAATGTAGCAAGATATATAAAATATTGGAAACTGTTACAGAAAACCCAACTATTATTATAGCCAGAATCTGTCATGTCTTGAGTTACAGTCATGATAACGAATTCAGATATGTGTTTTAGGTCTCTCCAAGCCAAGATCCGCTCCATCATCTTTGTCCAAGCATTTAAACAGGTTGTATCTATTGTAGTCCGCGCTATGAAAATCTTATGGGTTCTCTCCTCGTATCAATTTAATTCGTGTACTGAAAAATATATTCTCGTGGTATCAATTTAATTGGTATTTTTGGATCTAGTCAGGAAAATAAATTACCAATCCATTGGGTTATGTATTTTGTTTATTAATTATTGGTTTATGTAGTAGGTGTTTCAAAATACATCTTGTTTGTGTTTTTTTTATGGGCCAGAAAAAATATTTACTTTTAATTAATAGCCCGAAGTAAACGATTTTTACATGAGGAATTTTACAAATGTTACAACATCTCTCTATAGCTGACATTTACATGATGAACGGTTACGGAAAGTTACGTCCCCATGCTCAGCTGTAGATCTCCCCCATACTGGACTGTAAAGCGCCTCTCCACGCAAAAACTTACAATTTAGTTAATTGTAAGCTATCTTTGGTATGAGAGTGGAGAAACTTATATTTTGATAAATCATTTTCTAAAATTTTTAGTTATTTTGTTAAGTTTTAACATGTTAGATTATAAATTAGTTAATGAGAAATTTAATTCTAATTATTATAATATCTGAGTTTTTAGTTATTGTAACAAATTTCAACATTAGAGTTCATATATTTGAAACATAAAAGTGTTTAAGAATAGTGCATATTGCCTATTATATAATCAACATTTACACTTTAAGACTCAAAGAAAGGTCGATAATATTCTTGAATGAATATGTGTGTGTGCGTGTTTTCCAAAAAATATAGGTAAAGAATTTTGATGTCAATGGTAGAAAAATAATTTTCCTTAAGTACTATTGATGTCTATAAAAGCTACTTTGACATTGAGTTGGAGAGAATTCCTTATTTCTAATTGATTCCATGATAGAACTATGGTTTTTTCATATAATTGATTAAACATGAATTTGATTATTTTCCAATCTTTTGATATGTTATGGATTTAATTCTTTAGAGATAGAGGGATCAACCTAAATCATAAATAATCCTCAACATAATAGAAGAAATAATATATTAACCTAAAAAAAAATACATGAGAGGGCCTCAATTGATTATTTTCCAATCGTTTGATATGTTATCGATTTCATTCTTTAGAGATATGGGGATCAACCTAGATCATAAATAATCCTCAACATAATAGAAGAAATAATATATTAACCTAAAAAATTAAAATACATGAGAGGGGCCTCAATTTATAGAATTGGGGAGGCTAAACAAAACCAAAAAATAGTTGGGTGGTTGAGAGTGCCTTGTAATGTCCCCATTCAAATAATTGCATAGCGGGAAAATTCCATCAATCCTACTAGTTTCCTAGGTTGGGTGGAAACATTGAGAAGTTAATAAGGGAGCTAATAAATGGTGTTTAGACATTAGAAGGAATAAATATTTATTTAATGGATTTAATTAAATGAATGCAAGTGAAAAATTAAATGGCTATGGAGAATGGAGACACATGGAGACTCTGGGGCCAACTCAAGCTAGAATTCATATGTTAAATGGCATCCTCCTCTTGTAATTTTGAATCTATGAGAAGCCTAATGTTTTGGGATGGATTATGAGGTTAATATACTTGTCAATATACTTCATAGGTCGAATTTGGGATGAATTGTAACTTACATGGGAGAGGAAGAGCCAAATGGGAGTTTCATGGACACTTGGCTAGATTCCCCTTAAAAGCATGTATAGAAAATTTGGAAGCATTTGGGTCAATCTGGAGGTCTAGACATCAAAACTAGTTAAGGTCAAAATTGGGGAAATTGTGAAAAAATTGGTCATTTAATAAAATTTCAAAAAGGGACATTTTAGTGGTATCAAAGCATGGTATTGGAACTTGATGGTAGTAACAAGGAGTCAGAGTAATAAACCACCACCCTTAGATCCTGAATTTGAAGGTGTTTTTGTTGGAGAAGAAGTAGTAGAAGAAGAGGTACATTTTGCTGAAACTATGACTAGCGAGGTGAGGGACCCACTGAACATGAAAAGATTGAATATATTAAACTCATACAACCTATATTTGATGACATAAACAAGAACATGAACTGACAGCTTATGAACATGAACCAACAGCTTATGAAAGGATTCGAATTGTTGGCTAGCCAATTTGGAAGCAAATTGGGATTAATGGGAGATAGCAGTAGTTCAAACTCAAAATAAAAGAAGACAATAGGTGAGTAAATTTTCTCAAGAACAGGACCCCATAATAGACCCCATGAATTTCAGAGCACACCAAGGCCTACTGCACCTAAATTTATTATTCCCAAAGAAGAGACTAACATTCAATTTGAAATGATCCAGTTCAGAGAGAGAGAACCAAACACATTGAGATCCATATGCAATACATCAGATAGCTTGTGCATGATGGCACCATTCACCTGCTCTTCTATTCATCTTCAGAACAGGTAGCAGACATCTTCACCAAAGTTTTTTGTGAGAATACATTCACCATTCTCAAATCACTGCTGGGGATTGCTGATCATGCTATGAAGCATGATTGATGACAAGATTTTCAAATTTTGTTTTACTGTCCATGTTTAAGGAAGGATTTTTCCCACTAGGTTTTTGCCTCTTTCCTTGGTTAAATGGACATGTAGTATGTAAAGGGTGACTAAGCCTTGTTTCTAGGCCCTATAGTTTTTTGATATTTTACTCATAAGTCAGGCTTAATGGGGGGTGTTAGAATAATCAACCCATAGTTAGCTACCTTAGACATTAATTAATTCATTTTTGTCTCATTTGCCTAGTTTCCATATTCCACTCTATGCAAGTTGTCCTCCACGTGTCCTAGATGGTAAAACTTGCTAAAACCGAGTCATGGAGCGCTTGGGAAACCTCTTGGAATCAATTCTGCTTTATTCCTAACCTCCTTAGCACATATCTGCTTTTTCTACTTTATTGCATGCTTTTACTGAGTTTTAAGGAAATTGGGAAAGTTTGACTAGGTGAAGTTAACTTGTTTTTTGTCCTCATCATACTCCACTCTTTTCTCCTAATAAAAGCATGTATGATTTGTCTTTCCATCACCTATTAGCTTACCTAATTGATTTTTCCAATTCGTAAGCTCCTAGACAGATTTGGAAGCTGCTTTATGCACTTATGTGGGATTCGTTTAGATTTAGTAAGCCTGCTTTTGACTAATTCGAATGGCATCCCAATGCATTCAAATATCTCATGTAATTATTTATTGTGGTAGCCTATGACTTCACAAGGTTGGCTATTGTACACTTATTCAATACAGATTAATGTTCTGGTACATATTCAGTCTCCTTTGTGTGTAATTTGCATGTGTAATTGGCAATTTTTGTGACTGTAATTGTTCTAACACCTGGGTTATATTTCCACAACATCAAGCTTATACAGTCCTCCAATTCTTGTCCCTATGGCTATGAAATTATGATGATTTTGAATATCCTTCACAAGGTAGTGAGACTGCATAAATTCTACATTAAGATTTTGATCACTTATTGTGGAAACAGAAATCAGATTCTTTTTTATGCTTGGAACATACAACACATTATGAATCTATTTCTTTTGGCCATTAGGTAAATTAACACATATTACTTCATAACCCTGAATCTTATGAGATCTATTATCTCCTAAATATATGTGTGTTGCATTTGTGCTCTCATGATATTCATCAAACCACTCTTTGACACAAGACATATGAGATGAATCACCTGAATATATGAACCATGCATATTCATCATTAGTTTCTACAGACAATGTAGATTTAGAAATAAAGAACTTCCTATTCTTAAAACCATCATTGACAGAGGTGTCAGTTTTCACCTAATTTCCATTATGTTTTCTGAAATTCTGTTTGGATTCATTAGCTTTCCTTTTATAACAATATTTAGCATAATGATTGGGTTTCCCACAGTAAAAACAACCATCAATTTTCTTATCATGTGTATCAAATTTTGATTGAGTCATACCTCTGTTCCTTGGCTAAAACTTGCCTGCTCCGTTTCTGTCCCATGGCTTGCCCTTGTATGGTTGTTTTCCTTTGGCTACTAACGCTAATTCTGAAGTATGAGAGTCCATCTCAAACACCTTCATTCTTTATTCTTCTTGTAGAAGAATCCCGGTTAGCTCATTAAATGTAGGTGGCTTTGCTCTACCTCCTAGACTTGAAATAAAGACATGATAATTTCTGATTAAACCTTTAATGTAATAGTTACCATGTCGGAATTTGAAACCTTATCACCAATTGCACTTAACTGATCACATAAATATTTAATTCTGGAAATATAGGTGGTGATATTCTCATGAGCTTCCATTTTCATGGACAATAATTTAGTCTTCAAAAACAGAATTCTATTTGAGTTTGTAGTTTCATACAAACCTTTCAAAATCTCCCATGTCTCCTTCGATGTTTTACAATCTATGATATGCGGAATTATGTTATCCTTAACAGACATCCGCAACAACACTTTTGCCTTTGTTTCACGTTTCTCCCAGTCTGCACCAGCAGCACCTGTGGGTTTGGTTTCATTTCCATTTACAATAGTCCAGACACTCCACGCTTAAAAAATAGTCAATATCTTGAATTTTTCAGTCAATGTAATTATCTCCATCAAGCTTGGATGCTTCGTTCAGATAATTATCTGGAAATGAATTTGACATCTCTGCACAATAAAATTAAACAACTCAGACAATACCTCCTCCTACTAGTGATGGCGGATCAAATCCCCAAGTGTGTATAATAGCAGGCTTATTACTCTCCTTGCCATGATTGCCAGCTAACTAGTGTTGGTTCCACGAACTGTACTTTACACTACAGCAAAATAGGCTTAGCAAAGATGACCTCCACACACAATTCATTGCTCCCACTCAAGGATTCTCACAGCAGACTTCACTGCTCCCACTCGGCCATGAATGACTTTCACTCAACCTCCCAGCTCCTCCCAGCTCTGATACCATAACAAAGTAAAACATAGATGAAGCTCTCAGGCTTACTTTCTTATTAAACAAGGAGGAAAAGCATTACATTTATAGCTTGTCATACAAGCAACAAATTCCTACAAAAATGGATCTGATAACAATAAATAAGGAAAGCGTAGATTCAGCTGCAGTTGTTTCTATTTTATTCTCGCAGTTGTTTCTATTTTATTCGTTTCTACATTAATATCTAACAATCAGTAGGAGAAGAATTCTTTCCAACATTAAGGATCATCTTCAGGGGAGAAAATCTCTCAATACCAGACCTGGATCGCACTTTCAAATTTTGAATGGGCCTTAGATCCATTTTATCCATTTGAAATTCAAATTTATGCGCATTAAATGTTAAAATACAGCTGTGTGAAGATGGGACAAGGTACCGTCAATTCAAATTTTCGTTCATTAAATGTCAAAATACAACTGCATGGGGATGGGACAAGGGTACAAGCGGTATGGTAAGTTGTTTCTTGGGACTAGAGGATACAGCTACCAAAACCAGTGAATGCATGGAGTAGGAAAAAGGAATAGTTTAAAGTACGACGACCGCCTGAGAATTTCTCCTAGCGAAATCATCGCATTTCTAGATTGCTCCTAAATTAAGTGGTCCTAGTCGGCCATCACCAATAAAATAATCATTTGTGTTGTGAACAACCATGCTATACAAGTAACATGTGTTCAAATAATGTACAAAATGTACAACTACTTTAAAGTAGTGGTCTTAGTCACCCATCACTAATAAAACAATGGTTTGTGGGTTTTTTTGTGTGGTGGACACCCATGGTATACAACTTGACACATGTTCAAATAACAATCAAAATGTACACCGATTGTGAAGAACTACAGAGATGACATGGAGGTGAAGATTATGTACCGCGTTCGTAATGATAAATCCGGCAAAGTGTTCGAACCTGAAAGTGACTGTACTCCACTTTTCACTAAATATATACTTTGTAATCCATGTTTACACCAATATTTTCGATGTTGATTTTGTAAAATAAAATTAATTATAATGTATTTTTTTTAAGTGAAGTTTGCAGGCATTCACTTTCTGTATGAACTCAAAAATAAAACAATGAAGCATCATTACTATTATCATAATTTTTTTAATGTTAAAACACATTATTAATATTATAATATTTTAAAAGTTAAAAAACACTAATCATTAGTATTATCATTAGAGTATTTTTATTGAATTTATTAAAATAATTAAGGGGAGAAAATAAATTTAAAAAATAGAAAATTACATGAAGAAAACTAAAATTTATTATGAACGAGAAAAAGTTGTGTTGCAGCATATTCACTAAAAGAAATTGTCCAATCCAAAAATTAGAACACATGGAGCATTGATAGTAAGCCCGAAAAGAATAGGGAAGCATTAACCAATAATCCCACGAGCCCATAAAGTGTAGGAGGGGAAAATTAGGTATGCGTCGGGGCGTGACATTTACATGGAGTGTGTTGAGGCACTATGTTCGAGGGCTCTCATCGGCAGACTTGAATGCTGTCATATGGGGAAGAAAGATTGGATAGCTTAGGATACACAACACTGGAAGCCCCTGCTCACTTATGTGCCCACGATTAGTCTGCTCGCAAAGGGGTGGTTGGTGTTTTTTTTCCTGGAGGATGCTCATGCATCGTCCATACTTGATTCACTCTAGAGAATTGGGGCAGGTTCTCTGGTCCTTATTCGCTGGCATGCACATTTTGACCCCCTTCGGGAGAGGGTTAGAAAAAGGCATTTGTGGGTCTTTCTCCCTACTCTTTCCTTTCCGCTGTGGAGCTGGGGTTTCTTGGAGGGTATATCCAATACCATTGGACGATTTGTTGTTGTGGAATATGACTTTCAGCACTCTTACGACAAGAGAATGGCAAAGATTCTGGTTGAATTGGATATCTCAGATGGTCTCCCTGCGGATATTGAAATCCTCTGTCTTGACCGTCTGTTCACTTAGCATTTGGATTACCTCAACATTCCATTTTGTTGCCGCAAGTGTAGGGATGTGGGCCATTTGAGAAGGGATTGTCTGGTTTTACTCCATGGTGCTGCTAGTCTAAGTTCTCGACTCTCTCCTCCTGCACAGCAGATGGTTCCTTCTAGCTTGAAGTGTTTACTGTGAGAACACCCCTCTCCGGCTTAGGCTCCTCTGTCAAAAGGTATTTATTATCAATCTTGCTCGTTTTTTGGAGACGTGTCTGATCAGGATCTTTTGCTTATGGATGAATTGGAGGGGAACGCCTCTCACCCTTCAACTATTGTGGGCATTGAACCATGTGATTCTTGAACTACCTCTATGTCTGAGCCCACCTCTGTCTCCTATGATGATCCTTCTTTACTGCATCCATCAGATCCTTCTCCTTCTGATCTTACTCCTCATAATAAAAATGAGTCAGGTTCTATTTTTTCAGCCAGCGATTTCCCTCCTTTGGTGAGAGTAGGCTCTTCTGTCATTTCTTCCCTTCCTCACAATCTCGTCTCTTCTCCTTCCTTCACTAATCCTTCTCTCTAGAAATCATTGGAGATTTTCTCTACCAAAACTCCTATCTCGCCCTATACCCTTCCACTGGACTCCATACATTTTGAAATGGTAACTATTTGCAAAAAGAAGAAAGATTCCATTCTTGTGATGGATAGGGCTCCTGGCGATCAAACCTATAATCCCTTGTCTACCAAATTAAAAAATGCAGTGAGGAACTCGCCCGCATCCTCTCCTCAGGTTCTTAGAGCTTTGTCACCCAATACTGGTGGTTCTTAATGAAAATTCTCTCTCTCAATGTTCGAGGCATGGGAGGCTCCACGAAACAAAAGATCCTCCACCACCTTCTCACGTCTGTCTCTCCTGACTTAATTCTCCTTCAAGGAACTATGAGTAGCACCTACCCTGCTCTTTTAGCGTTCTCCAAGCTCCATCTTGGCTGGGAGTTTTGTGCTATCAGTTCAAAGGGCCTCTCAAGCGGTATTCTCTTGGGCTGGAACCCCCTTAGGGTGAGGTGCAAGGCTTTTAAAACACTACAACAAAAACTGGATTTAGCGTCTCTTTTTGCATCCTTTTTTGTGTCTAGACCATCTTTTAGTGTATTTTTCTTCATTTTTTGGACAAAATGGCACAATTTCACGGGTTGGTGCTATTTTAGGCTTTTTTACGTCCTTTTTCTAAATCTGGCACAAATTGCGGTGTAATTTGCACCGGGTTTTGCACCTAGTTATGCGCCAGGTTTTTAGACAGATTTTGAGCCTAGATTTGCACCTAATTTTGTGCCTAGTTTGTACATTTAACTTTTGTTGCACCCCCCTTTACGTCCATGTTTGCCTCAACTTTTACACCCTTGTTTTCATCGACTTTTGCATCCATTTTTACATCCGTTTTTACATCCACTTTTGCATCCACTTTTGCTTATGTTTTTGCATCCCTTCATGCACCAAGTTTTGCATCAAACTTTAGATCCTGTTTTGAATCTAGTTTTGCATCTCGTTTTATTTCAGCCATTTTTGCATCCACTTTTTTGTCCACTTTTGCACCCACATTTTCATCCCTTTTTGCATCCCATTTTGCATCCATGTTTACGTCTTTTTTTGCATCTACTATTGCATCCACTCTTGCATCCACTTTTGTCGCATCCTAATTCACACCCATTTTCGCGCCTACTTTTACACCCACTTTTGCTTCAACTTTTGCATCGACGTTTGCATCTTTTTTTGTATCCAATTTTACATCAGTTATTGCATCCCTTTATGCATCCATTTTTGCATCCACTTTTGCATCGAGTTTTGCGTTGGGTGTTACAACTAATTTTGCATCTACTTTTGTTGCATCCACTTTCGTATCCAATTTTGTATCCAATTTTACATCCATGGTTGTATCCACATTTGCGCCACTTTTTTCATCATGTTTTGCTTCCACATTTGCATCATTTTTTTCATCCACTTTTGCATCACCTTTTGCATCTATTTTTGGTGCACCCCATTATGCGCCCACTTTTGCGCCTACTTTTGTTGCATCCATGTTTTCATCCTTTTTTGCATCCATGTTTTTATCCACTTTTGCATCCGGTTTTACACCTAGATGTTGAAGATAACAACGAGGATAATGATTATGATATTGAGGATGGCTACGATGATGATGATAATGTTGTTGATAATGAGGAGAACGATGACATTGATGATGACAAGGAGAATGACAATGATTATGATGGCAATGAAATGAATGATGATGATGGTGATGATGACAATGACAATGATGATGAATACAATGAGAATTATGATGTTGATCATCTTAAAAAATAAGTTGTTATTTGTCATGCATAAATTGTATGTGTCCTCCATGACCCTTTTGCACTAATCATATATTTTGGGTAGATGTTATTTCTTATGCTAAAGGTAATGATGAATAACTGATGAAAATGTCAATAACCATGATGATGATGATGATGATGTCAAGAACAATGGTGACGATGATGACATGAATGATGATTATGCCAATGATGATGACTATTGTGATAATCATGGTGACACTGACAAAGATGATGATGATGATGATCATCATCATCATTTCCATCATCGTCATCATAAAAAACATCATCACTGCCATTTTCATATATTTCATCATCATCATTATTTAAAGCATATGGGATATGCTTACCATTTAAAATATGCATAACAATTAGGATACATTTACAATCTTAAGCATGCATAACTTATAACTATGATTGAGCACATTTTAATCTTCATCGAGTTTGTAGTGAAATTGGGTTTATTTACCTCTACCAACACTTTCTTATAAGGATCATCATCATCATCATCATTTTTCATGTCATTCTCATTGTCATCGTAATTGGCATCATCATCATTATTATTATCATCATCATCACCATAAAATCACATCATTGTCAACTTCATCATCATTGCCATTGTTTTCATCATCATTCATCTCATCAGCATCAACATCATCAACATCATCATCATCATTTTCATTGTCATTGTCATTGTCATTGTCATCATCAACAACACCATTTTCATCATCATTATCACATAATCACATAATTTTATCCTTTTCCTTAGATGTGGGCATTAGTTTGAGGTTTGGAATATCATGAATGTGTATTGGGTATTTGGCCATTTTTGGGGGACATAAATTTTCATTCACTTATACCCAAACACTTTTTTGTAAGGCTCATGGGCCATGATTGTATTGATGATGACCATGACAATGATGAGAATATTAATAATCATTATCATGATGCCAATGATGATGACGATGAATATAATAATCATCATGATAATGGTTCCAATGATGATGAATATAGTGTCATGATAATGATGATAAAATTGACGATGATCATCATCATCATCATCATCAACAACAACATCATCACCATCATTATCATTTAGTTCATCATCGTCATTGTCATCATTTAAAGCATATGGGATATGGTTACCATTTAAATCATGCATAACAAGTGGTATAATGTGACAATTTAAAGCATGCATAACTTAATGGGGCCGACTTCACCTAGGGAGACTCCAAAAATACATTTCATTATATCAAACTGGGGACTACTTCCTCGACTTACAACGGAGGTTCAACCTCAAGGACCATACATAATAATGGCATACCAAAAGGAGGGAAACACATCTCCGATGGGGTTACAACAACATGCGATGACAATATACATCATAATATCTTTCGAAGTTACAAATACAACAACTAAAATGTTTTTAATATTCATATATCATCTAATTCCTCCCTTCCTATTGATTCGTGGAACATAATTATGTATGGTATTTCCATATCCATTAATATTTTTAAGGGATATTTTCTTTGCCCCTCCCACTAGGCCATGCATATTAACTAACATAATATTCATGGTGGAACCACCTTTATAGAGGTTGTTCCTACTCTACAAACCCCATAAATAAGTATTTGTCTACCTTGATGGAATTCCCTAGCCATTTTCTCTTGTGCCTGTTTGAGTTCCAAATTCTAACCTACTCTAGGAGAGATTGGATCCTTCATTTAATCAAAATCCAAGCCCCTAGAGACCCTCTCTTCCTTGTAGAAAAGGTCTTCTTTGTTGTTGTCCCTCTTCATAGATCAATGTTCTATAAAATTTATTGTATTCTATATATTATTTTATTCGCTTGGGTTTTAAATCCATATATATCTTGTCCTCTATAACCCCATAATTGACATGTAGAACTTGCCCTCTAAATTAAAATTATTCACAACTCTATCCTTATTTAACCTTTAATATTTCTAGATGTGCCTTTAGGAATTAAAGGTGGTGGACTAAAATTTCTAACCCGTATCTAGATCTATAACACTCGATATGATGTCACCACCTTTCACTCGGGATACAACCCCTTCCACTTTCCATTATTCAACACACTTGAGTATCTAAATCTATGACAAGAGTTTCTCCAAACATCAACATTGATTTTAGTTTCCCCTACCATGTTGGATATGAAAGAGCCTTCCCAACACTACCTTTACTTATATTAAATAGTTTCCATTTGAAATTATTATTAGTGGATGACACCTCGCTATCTTTCTCTAGTGGATTTGTTACATCTTTCTTCCACCATGTTTTCTTAAATATATTTATCATATAATATGAAACCAAGTGGCCGTATGCAGTGCATATTAGACATAAAAAGGGATCCCCATATATTCAAGAACTTGGCAATGTTTATATCCACATGCTTACCCATAAATACTAAAGTGATATGTTTATCCATGCTTGCTTTATTATAATGTTAGCTATCCACCATTTATTTCTTGTATTTCTATCCTAAAACTTTTATAATATATTTCTTATATGTCTCTCTGATTTTTTATTGAATCTCCTCTACAAAGGGCATATTATATTTATCTGGCCTTTTAATTCTAGTCCTTTGGAATAAAATGCCACAATTTCAATTACAACATTGATGCAACATGTTAACCTTGAAAAATTTGGTATGTTGCATTACATGTTGCCTAACATTAACCCTTGGATAGGATTCTAGGTTCCACCTTTTGTTTGTTTCCTAAGTTTATCACTTAATGTATTTAGATGCATAATGCCGACACATGTTACTTTTGAGTTGTTTGTGTCATTGTTAATATTGTTTTTTGTTCCACCCTAGAACAATATTTTAATTGGAAATTAAACGTCTTAATAAAAACATATCTTTTAATTGAAAATAAAAAATTCACAATTTCAATTACATCATTGACACAACATGTTAGCCTTCCAAAAGTTTGTATATTGCATTGCATATAGCCTGGCATTAACTTTGAGAAATGATTCTAGCTTCCACATTTATTTAGTTTCTTGAATTTATTATTTAATGTATTAATATATAATATAACTAAGATTATTATTATATTTTAATGGAAAATTAAAATTCTTAATAAATATATATATATTTTAAACTAAAAATTAAATCCTTTAATTAAAACATTGTTATTTTCTTTAATTAAAACATTGTTATTGTGTATTTTTTTCAATAAAATTCAACAAAACATTGTTGTTGCCCTGTCATTCCTTAATAAACACAAGATTATTGTCTTTTTCTTTGTATATGTGAATTCTTATCCTATCAATATGCCTTTAAACACATGATTTTTAACCCGCCCTTAAAACAAAACAAAAGATTAATCACCTGTGCTAATCCTATCATTTGTGAATCTGTGAATCTTTAGAGTTATATATTTTTGAGCCCACCAATATTAATAGATTAAAGAAGAGATTAATAATGATTTGCAAATAGGAGGATTACCTGCTCATTAACTGCTCCTTACCCTTATTCAGTGCAACAATGAGATGCGCAATTGACTAGTTTTTCACATTTTAACAACAATAGCCTAGTTCTTACTAATATTCAGTTATAGGCTAGATAAGAGTAGAATAAATCCTACAATGCATAAATATGAAAATTAGTTTCATAATTTGCGATTCAGGAACACTAGACATTAATAGATTGGAAAACTAAACGCCACATATACAAGAGCAATAAAGCAATCCTCAATTGTCAATACATTGCATACCTTCAAATAGGTGAAATGGATAATCAGACAAAGCATGAAGACTTTAAAGAAACTTAAACTAGGAAATGAATCATGAGAACTTCACAGTATCATTGTTGAATAAAAAGTTAGTGTTGCTATTATGAGGCTCTATGACAGTTATATGACAACTTCCCACATCTTGGAGGTTTTCTCACTTCATCGAGAGCACTAATTGGGTTAACCAGGGCTGCCCCCTATCCCTAAAATTATTTTAGATTTACATTGATGCAGTTTGGATTTAAACCGATGGACTAGAAAAAAGAGATACACCTTTAGAAGAACACCCATGCTGGTAATGGTTTCTTTTTACACCATGTCCTAACTGCACTACTATTGTTTTCATATGATATGGTCCCTTTTGGGGAACCCTCTCTATCGGCCACGAGAACCTGGAATAAAAGAGTTTCCTGAGAGTGATTGATATTATTGTTGTGGCTGTGAAAGTGTGGGGTTCAATCCCTTTTAACCAATTTTTCATCTTCTCCACCTTTTCAAGCACCAGAAATTCAATTCTTCAGGAAATTGAATTTCACTTCAATCCTGGCTCTATTCCATACCCACAACACAAATTGCAATTGAAGGTATGGATGACCAGATTTTTTGTGTAATTTCATGATAAATTTTCATTTTTTCTATGTTATCTTGGCATTTGGTTAGCCTCTTCCCAGTTCCATTTTAATTCATTTGTATTTTTGTATACATGATTTAGGCCTTAGTTCTGCTCTGTTGATCATTGATCATCCATTGTAGTTTGTGAAGTGGTCCTCAGTTTCCAGATTTCTTTGTGTAAAGCAATGGGAATTCTATAATTTTTTTTTTTGTTTTGGTTGGAAGACTAACCCTAATTATCAAATATTTAGGCCTTACTGAAGAGGACTTGCTAGGATTTTTTTGTTGTATTAAATACCTCTTGGCATACAAATTTCAAACCAACCAAGCTCTTCTTTACAACAAGTTTTACCTAGCATACAAACTAACCAAGCTCTTGTTTACAACAAGTTTTACCCGGCATACAAACTAACCAAGCTCTTGTTTACAACAAGTTTTACCAAGTAAGTAAACCTACTTGACCCACAAATCAAGACCCATTGACAACTTAGACTGCATTTTTACTGTATCCAGGCTCTGTGATCTTCGTGCTCTTCTTCACCATTAGTGTTGTTTTCTCTCTCTCCTTGTTTCTTCTATGTGAAACCTCTAAAACCCATTTCATCTACCATTCCCTTTTCCTTTTTCATTTCTCATTTCTCATTTTTGGTAACATAGTATTACATCTGTAGGCATTGTTGTAGGAAAACCAAGGTGGATGTGCAATCTATCAGAATGGAAACTAATAGTTTCCATATGCAAGTGTTTAGAATCCTGCTATTTCAAATGTGTTGGTTCTGGATGAGAAAACATAATAATATTTAAATGTATGTCAATAGGCATGATAGGAAAAACACATGACAAATTATACACAAAACAATAAAGGTGAAACAATATGTTAGGGACAATGATGAAATTCATTGTGTTAATATTGCTCATCTTCCCAATTCTTAAAGGGTTCTAGCTCAATGGAAGAGCACCGGCCTTATAAGTAGAAGGTCGGTGGTTCGATTCCTCTATGCCCTAATGATATTGCAATGTATTTCTAAAGGTAAAAAATGTAGTAGTGCAAGATTGATGCAATATTAGATGCAACACTAAATGCAAAAGAGGATGTAACAGTAGACGTCACACAAAACAAAAAAGTAAATGCAAAAGTAGACCTTATGTTAGACGCAAATGTGGACACAAAAATGGATGTTACACTAATCGCAAAACTGGATGCAAAAAGAGACTCAACACTAGACACAATTAATGACTCAAAACTAGATGCAATACTAGGCCCAAAACTAGACGCATTAGTAGATGCAAAAGTGGACTCCTAACTAGACGTAAAATTGGACATTAAATTGGGCACAAAATATGGTGTATCGATGGACATAAAACCAAGCGTAACACCGGGTGCAAAACTGGAGGCAACACTTGGCACAAACAAAAACTTAAAATGAGACACAATATTGGATGCAAGATGGGACGAAACATTGGATGTAAAACTAGACATAATATTGAATGCAAGATGGGATGCAACATTGGACACAAAATTGGATGCAATATTAGATACAAACATGGTTGCAAAACCAGTCACAACACTAGGCGAAACACTAGGTGCAACATTGGACTCAAACATAGATGCAAAAAAAGACATCAACCGGGATGCAACACTAGGTTCAAACCTAGATGCAAAATACGATGTAAAACAAGATGAAACATTAGGCACAAACATGGATACAAAAAAAGATGTAAAACAAGATGCAAATTAGATGCAAAAGGGGATGCAACATTATAAGTAAAATTGGATGCAAAACTAGATGCAAAACAAGACGCAATATTGGGCCCAAAATTGGATGCAAAGCTAGATGTAACACTAGATGCAAAATTGGACACATAATTTGATGCAAAACATGGTGCAAGACTCAATGAAAAACTAGCAAAAAAATAAGACGCAACATTGGATGCAAAACTAAGCATCAAACTAGGTGCAAACAAGGATGTAACAAAGGACGCAAAAAAAGATGCAAAATTGGGAGCAAATAAGGGCGTAACAAAAGATGCAAAAATTTGGGCGCAAAAATGGAGACAAAAATGGATGTTAAAAAGGATGGGAAAAAATATACAATGGACGGCGTTCTTTGAAATTGTACAATAGCGCCAGGTTTAGTGCTGGATTGTTCACCAAAATTGGGAAAAAATTACACTAAAATCCGGCACTAATTCTGACGCTAAATCCAGTTTTTGTTGTAGTGAAACTCTTGCGAGCATCCTTCTAAAGGCTTGATTTAGGGGCTCTCACTTCTCCCTCTCCATTTTGAATTGTTATAGCCCCTACCTCAATCGTGATGTTTTTTGGAACTGGACTGCTCGGGGTGGTCTCCTTTCCCTACCCAATCTGATCCTTGCCGGGGATCTCAATCTTACACTTAATGCTTTTGAAATTTGGGGAATTAAAGACCAGATTGATCCTCTTGGGCCGTTCTTCACTCAAATTTTTGTGGACTATATCTGATGGATATTGCACATTCTTGTGCTGGGCCTGCTTGGAGAAATGGTAGGGATGGGGAGGACAGAATCTGTAAAAGAATTGATAGATTTTTAATCTCAACGAGATTGATTGATTTGCTCCCTCGGCATAGGGTTTGGTCTTCCCCTTCTGTGGTTTCAGATCACTATCCAGTTTGTTTTGACTGCATGGAGGAGACTAGCATCCCTAATTTTCCTTTTAAGTTCAACAATGTGTAGCTTTTAAATGAAGATTTTTCCAGGACGGTCAAAGAAGAATGGACCAGTTTGACTCTCGAAGATCATTTGGATGAGATGGATGCTCTTTCGTAGAAGCTCCGGTTGTTAAAAAGAAAGGAAAAAGCTTGCACACGTACTAAATCCTTGGCTATGAAACATGATCTTATTTCCATTGAGTCAGATATTAAGAGTTTGTTGGGGTCTTCTATGTCAGCAATACTCTCCTCACAAGATCATATCAGGCTCTCTGAACTCAGGAGTAAAATGAAACTTCTGTTGGATCATGAATTACTTTTAGCCCTTTTGCAAAGTAGGATGACTTGGGAAAATGTGGGGGATGTAAACACAAAATATTTTCATTTTGTGGCATCTGATCGAAGGAATCAAAATTCCATTTGGGGCCTTAAGGAGGATATGGGAAACTTGATTGAAGATGATAAGGGCTTAAAAGATCTTGGTGTCAAGTATTTTTCTAAGATTTTCAGGGATGATAATCAGACTAACATTGTGGCTCAGCTGAAGGTCATACGATTGTTCCCTTCTTTTATTCTTCGGGAGGAAACTAAAAGATTCACTCGTCAGATTTCCTTGGAGGAAGTGGAGCAGGCTTTAAAATCTTTCAAGCAGGATAAAAGTCCTGAGCCAGATGGATGGCCAGTGGAATTCTTTTTGGCTTTCTTTGAAATTCTGGGAAATGACCTCCTGAAAGTGGTTGAATTCTCCATACTGAATGGAAGATCCTTACCCTCCTTGAACTCTACCTTCATTTCCTTCATTCTGAAGAAAGAAAAACCTCTTACTTTCGTTGAATTTAGACCCATATCTCTTTGCAATTTAGTATACAAACTTATCTCCAAAATTGTGGCCTTATGCTTGAAGCCCTTCCTGGATAAGTTTATTTCACCGCAGTAATTTGGGTTTATGAAGAATAGGTAGATCGTTGAGCCCATTGCTATTACTCAAGAGGTTTTACACTCAGTAAAGACTAAAAACAAGTGTTCCCTTATTCTCAAGCTTGACTTGTCAAAAGATTTTGACAGGGTGAATTGGTCTTTTCTTAGACTCATCCTTCTTCAGATAGGGGTCCCCTTGGTGGGTGTCAATTGGATTATGGGTTGTTTATCATCTACAAACTTTGCCCTGCTTGTAAACAGTACCTCCTCCAGTTTTTTTCCTGCTTCCAGGGGTATTAGGCAGGGTTGTCCATTGTCTCCCCTGCTGTTTATTCTTGTTATTGAGGGGCTTGGTATTTTAATTGAAGATGCTCGGACCAATGGCAGGATCAAGGGTATCAGCATTTCACCTCAGCTGTCACTCACTCATATGTTATTTGTTGACAATGTGATTCTCTTCGGTACATGCACTTTTGAAGAATGGGTTCATTTTGGATAATTTTTGTGCAGCCTCAAGTATGTGTATCAATATGGGAAAATCCTGTTTTCTTTTCAATAATGTGGAGGAGGGAATCTTAAACAAGATTTCTCGTTCTATATCTTACAAGTATGACCATATCTCTCTGGTTTTCAAGTATTTGGGCTATTTCATCAAGCCTCTTGGTTATTTGGTAAAGGATTGGAACTGGCTTGTAAAGAATTTTGAGAATAGAATTCAGCATTGAACCCATCGGTTTCTTTCTCTGGCGGGTAGACTTGTCTTGATCAGGGTTGTTCTCACCAGTATGCCTGTTTACTGGCTAGCTCTTGTTCCTATTCCTAAGTCGATTCTAGAAAAGCTCAGAAAGTTGATTTTTTCTTTCTTATGGGGTTCTTCTGTAGAAAAGAGAAAGTACCACTTGGTGGACTGGTTGTCTCTTTTGCAACCCACCTCCCTCAGAGGTTGGGGTATTAAGAATTTGGGCTAGTTTAGTCTCTCCTTGCATTTGAAAAGTTTATGGATGGTCCTTAAAGGGACTGGAATCTGGCATCAAATCTTGTCCACAAAATATTTAAAGAAACACTCTGTGGTGTCTTGGATTCGTCAAAAATATTTTTTTTGCAAATGGAGTTTCAGTGATTTGGAATGGCTTTCTTCTTACGCTCACCTAGGCTGGAAGATGTCTCTCATGGAAAGTGGGGAATGGGGTCGATACTCTCATTGGCTCAGATCCGATCATGGGCACAGACACCTTGACCGTATTCCCTCCGGATATTTGTGCATATCTCGAGGATTATGGCATCTCCTCCCTGGAACATGCCCATAATATTTCACTTGAGGCTCCAGGATACTGGCTCACTGCAGAGGATTTGGAATTGGAGGGAGAGTGGAAATTATTATGGGACAAGTATATCTCAGGGCTTGAACATGGTAGAATTAGACTCAATCATCTGCACGATTCTGATCTGGACTCACAATCAACAGAATGGGGATATCGATGTTACTCTGGGGTAAAATCTTATTTCAAACTACTTTCTCAAGCCCACCTTGTATCAGAATCAGTTTTTGGAACTCCTATGGTCCTTTAGCATCCCTTCTAAAATCAGGTGCTTTATTTGGCACATTGTTGAGAATCACATTTTAACTTGGGAAAATCTCATGAAACGTGAATGGTTGGGACCTGCCATGTGTGCCTTCTGCAGGAATGGTGAAGACTCGGTTTGACACCTCTTCATCGATTGTATCATGACCAAGAGGGTTTTACTCATCATTTGTGAGCAATTTTGCATTCCTCCCTTATTAAATTGCTCTGTTAGTTCTTTTTTAGAACTCTGGTTTAATAAATTCTCAGCTCACTCTAATTTTAGCTATCTGCCTCTTTTTATTTATTGGAGTGTGTGGAAAATGAGAAACTGTTGTATTTTTTAAGACAAGAAGGTTTCAATTTCTAGCATCATACACCAGGTGGAGTACCTCTTTCACTTGTACCATGTCCTAAAGCTGAAGAAGAAGATAAAATGTATTGGAATCAGACCATGGATCTTTTATCCTTGTGGTTTCTTTGATGGGGCCACTGTGGGGAACATTGGTGGTGCTGGGTTTGCGCTGCTACTGAGTGACTCTCACACCCTTGGCTTCTCTTTGGACTGTGGCATGAGCACCAATACTAGGGCAGAACTTCTTGCTCTTTGGCCACTTCTTGTTGTTTCAAAGCATTTGGGGATCCCTCTCCTCACTATCTTTGGAGACTCCTTAGTCATTCTAAATTGGGAAAATAGGAATGCATCCTTGGATTCTCCTAGTTTGGACCACTGGTGCAAAGACATAAGGTCTCTTATGTATAATTTCTCTTGGTTGCCAATCAAGCATATCTATTGTGAGCATAATCAGCAGGTTGATTTTCTTTCAAAGAAGGCTTTGGTTTCAGATCCTAGATTTGGATTTTTCATTGAGTATCTTGATGGCATGATCATTGATCATGGGAACTTTCAATGTTTGTAAAGCATGGCGTCGGGACTCGGTCCCTTCTTTTTTGGCACTTGAAATCTCATTTTCTTTTTGATGGACTAGATCGGGTTTTTTTATGAAGAGACTATTAGCCTTCTCATTGTGCTCAGGATGGATAAGCTTGATTGTCAATCACTGCTCCTCATAGATCTGCCTGATCTCTCTGGTTAAAAGTATTACCTCTTTTCTTGTTGAGCGAAATTTTTGTTTGCATGAAGGTTCTTGTGTTTCTCCTTTACTCTTGCAGCAAGGATTGATGGTTGTACGTGTATATCTTAGTGATTAGAGGGATACCCAAATGCTGCTTGTTATGCAAGATGGAAGCCTGGCTATGAAGGTTGTATGTATATGATGTCCTTAAATTCATAATATGAATATCAAGGTCTGGCATTTTTTCCTCTTGAAAAAAAAATCCCCACGAGCCAACATTCTTAAAGAATTCTTTGAACTCATGGATTCTTAGAAAAAGGCACTAGAATTTACCACTATGCACACCATAATGTTGGTAATTACATCGGGATACCAAAATGTAGTAATTGCATCCAGATCTTGATCATCCTGAAAAAAACATGACGTTTTAATGGAGCAGCACAATCTATTTATTGCTATAGAGATTCTAATTCCATGTCTATTTTTTGAAATATTTTACAAAGAATTTATCTTTTGCAGTATATGAAACATGTCTAGTGTTTATTCTAAATTCTCTGTATAGTGCCATGACATTTCTCTGCATGAAAGATTTGGTTTTGCAAGTGTTCTAAGCCATTGGATGGACGAGAAATATGTTTAGACTACCCTATTGCAATTGTAGCCATTAAAGAAGCTAGATGTGTTGAGTCAGTGACCACAACTTGACAACTTTCGGTAGAAAGTAACCTTGGGTGTAAATTGTTCACTAGAAGATGAGCAAAAAGGATGAAGTTTCAAATGAGTAATTGTGTCCATTGAGGCAATAATGAGAGGATTCACTTCCCATTCCTAATGTTATTATTGCATTTAGTGTAAGTCAGTGTCCAGAGAACAGAGGCAACGATAATTTGTGTGCAACTTGTTAATTTTTATTGAATGTGCATATTGTGAAAATTTTAAAGTATTGTATATTTTGTATTATTCCTATTGTTCAAACTTAGTGTAAAGAAATCAAATGAAGAAACAATCCATAAAATGACATAACTTAAATAATTGTGTGTAGAAGCTCTGTCTTACCACTAGATGGTCGCTAGTTTAGTTTTATCTACAGTCTGTTATATGTTGGTGGGTCTTGTGAAGCCAAGACCATCAATTACAGTCTATCCTTGTTTGTTTATGTGTTTGAGTACAAGTCAAGTTGTATGATTGACTTTTGACTACTTTTCTAACATTTGAGTTGGCAACCTCGGATACATTGGCAGAGTGAAGTGTGTCAATATAGTTAGTCATTACAAGTGTGTAAATGATGGTTATAGGAAATTGTATCTTAATTGGATCAAAGCGGTAAGATCTAATTTGATGGTTGAAAAAGAGCGTAGTTCATGAGATTTTAGAGTGGATTATGATTCAAATGAAGACTAGACCATACATAGATTAGAGTCGAAAAATTATGTGTGCTTTTATTTGTAATGTAAACATTAAGGGGGGGAAGGGGGGAAGGGGGCGGCGGAGGGGT
>LPNX010657834.1:1550941-1588497 GCA_001517045.1 Pseudotsuga menziesii | reverse complement strand
GATCAACTTGGCCTTGTAAGAAATGTAGTGAAATATAGTATTTTCCATAATATTTTAGCAGCATTACCTAACTGTGTTTTATACTTGTAGTAATATAAATTGATCTTCAATATCTATGTGTCAGAAAAATACTGGTCCATCCATCATTCTGTTTAAGAGGGACCTTCACTAAGGAGGACCCTTAAAGTGTTTTTATACCATCAAATGATCCCCAACAATTCGCTCTTCCATCAATGTTTGTCACTCAGGTGACTTATATCATCACTAAATAACTATTCATTGAAACCCTCCCCCTAGTGGATTCATTCCCAATATTGTTTTTTAGTCGCACACGCTTTCATTCTCCTAGCAGTATTAAATTTCATCTATAATTTTGATGAGTTATTTTTCATACTTACAATGCCTTTTACTTACACTTCACGTTTTTCGGTCGCGTTCTGAGGGGATGTTACAGAACCACTAATGATAGTTATTGCATTGGTGTTGGCATTAGTGGAAAAACCAACGACAACATGGACCTGGCTGAATATGTTGTTGATGCGGACAAATGTGACTAGAAACCCTCCGGAGAAAGGGATAAGGCAACAAGTCCATAATGAAAAGTTGGTGAGCAAATTCTGCAATCGCCTGCAAAGGACCAACCAAACTGGTAATGACAAGGGTGTAAGTAGGACCCATGAAGGTAAGAGTTTGACTATGACAAATTCCTTGGAGTGGTAAAGGTAAGAGACCTCATACCATGTGGATATTTGAATGTTATACTACATTCATATAGAAATGTGTCATGCCTATATATGTTGATTGAGCTTAGTAGCCCAAGGAAAGTAAGTACTGATGATCTTCATTATAGTAATGCATCCTATATGAAGTATTCATGGTTAGACCATGCATGGTATGTTGAATGCATAGTATTCCTGAATCAATGCAAGGTAACATTGAGTGGGTATGTATTAAAAATATTTTATGAATCTTGTAGTTATGCATTGAATGAATGCATAAGAAGGGTGTGAGTGACTGATTGCATAAGTATAGGTGCAAATGTTGTGATGCATTGCATGAGTGCATTGAGATAAGTGCATGTGATATTATGAATAACTAATGGCTGAAATGATGAATTGATGACAATTCAAGAACCATTTCAAAGGCTGTTATGAATGCAAGATAGTAAGTGCATGAAGAGGGTAGTCATAATCAATTGGCTGTCGTAAATGCTCTATGAAAGAGCAAGGTGGTACGAATGATACGCTTGTGAAGTAAGGACTATCTAAACATTTCATTTAAATTACATGAATGATGTGACTATACCCTGTAATTTAAAGTATGATAATGATTGGATGAAGTAAATGAGTTTTGGTAATATTGATGTGATTAACAGCTGGAAATGTTTGAATTTTATAAATTCTGAAAATGCTTCAGTGATTGTTGTAGCAATGGAAAAATTTACAGGCATCAAGACTTACAAAATGTTTGGCTGATTGAAGTTTAGGTTTCAGGTAGATTGTTTGGGATATGGAAAAATGGGTAAGACCATGACAAAGGCCGGAATCTACCATGTGAAAGAGCCAAACCTCATGAGAAGAGTCTCATGTCTGTGATAATAGTTTGTATGCATAATGAGTTGTAAATTTGAATTTGTAAATTTCATATTTGAGAAATTTTTGACAACTACTAATCACTATTGGCTTGCATAGAATTGTGTCAGGAGGACGCATTGTAAGTGGGTGTCCATGTTATGCTAGTAAGAATAAAATCATAATGGATATGATGGTGCTGCTCACAAGAGACCCACAATTGAGGATCACCTCATTGCCAAGCAAATCAATTTCTGTAGTAAACATAGTTGCAATTCCTATTGAATTTAATTACTAATGTCATTTGCTTGGTTATGGACAATCAATTTGGATTGTATTATTAGATAATGATTGACTATTTGGCTATTTGATGAATGTGCCAGGGGTACACACTGTAGGAAGATCATGTGTGATGGCATGCAGGAGCCAAAATTCATGGGAAGGTTTTCCCTTATCTTGAAATGGGTTTCGAGGGAAACTCCATTGGACATTTTGGAAATGTCTCATCTGCACTACATGTTTGGTAAGCAACATGAGTGAGATGGTATAGATTATGTTGGTAAGACATGTGTGGATATGAAATGTAAGAAGGAATTGGGATGGAAAACCGAGGGACTGTCAACTCAGAGAAGGGAGCCCCCATTCCTCCTTAACGAAGGAATACAGCCTCGGAAAATGGATAAGTCTTATGTGACCCTAGCTAAGAATATGCATATTAGATTGTTAAAATTCCTTATGAAGAACATGTTTCAATTTTATTTCCATTAGGACTGTTTGCTTGAGTATGAATAGGGCCTACATGATACACACCGGACAAGGGTGCACACTTTTTTCATGTCAGATCATGGAAGGATTTTTCAATATTGATTACATCCCAGGGAGTGGATGCACTCCTGGTGTCTCAATACTTGATAGTGAATGGTATGAAATATGGTTACAATTTTAGATCAATAACGCTAACGAATATGCTTATATTGCTTGTGTTGTAAAGATAAGCAAATGTAGTTTACAGTGTGGTCTCTTGGGTGATATGGAAAATGGTCGTTATGGTTGATATAAGGGCATGTGTTGTTATTGATGGCCTGATAAACCCAACGAGGGTTGGCTTGGCTAATTATTGGCTGTTGATATAAGTATAGGTGATTTGTTGACGGTATGATAAACCCAACGAGGGTTGGTTTGACTATGCCTGATATATATATATTTATTGCCGATATAAGTACAGGTGATTTGTTGATGGTCTGATAAACCCAACGAGGGTTGGCTTGACTGTGCCTGATATATATATATTTATTGTTGATATAAGTACAGGTGATTTGTTGACGGTCTGATAAACCCAACAAGGGTTGGTTTGACTGTGCCTGATATATATATAAAAGGATGTTGTGAAGCAGCCTGCATGCTAACCTAACATCCAAGTCCATAGGCGATCCCAAGGCTTGTAAAGCAAAGCAGGATCCTGTGGACCAACGAGGAAACGCACAATACAGATAAGTATTGGATTATTTTGCAATATTTTTCTTATGAATGTACATGTGTATATGATTTGGTTATGATGTTTTAAGCTCTTGTTCTAGAGATAAAACCGATGAGAATAAACTAAACATGTGAATCTATTCAATGTTTGAAAATAGGCATCGCTGGGAGCGAGGACTATGAGAGCATCCTAGGGGTGCATGCAGACATGTGACTGTCTTGAAGAGCTCGGAATGAGCAGTAATGAAAAAGGTGCTAGTAAGACTGTGAAGGTCCTAGTAGCCGAGACAAACCATGTGGGGAGGCTCCATGGTTGAGAGGTCTGAAATAGACCAGAGACACTAAGTGTCATGACCAAGAGGGATTGTTCCAACATTCACGGTGAAGTGAAAGAGGCTGAGAGAACGAAAATCCACAGCGGTGGTGTGGGTTCCAGGATGGAACAAAACAAAGAGGGGAAAAAAAAACTCTTGCTGCTCTCTCTTGCCTTTTTATTATACATATATGTTTATACATTGTGAAAACAAAAGATTGTTGAATGCATGTATGACTGGAAATAGAATGTGTGTAATTGCTTAAAGTAAATTATGAATGCTGGAGTAGTTAACTCCCTGCCCAAGAATGGACATGAATGAGCTCATGTGCCTGTTGGGAAGGCATAAAAAAATATGAAAGTCTCCTTGATGAGGCTTGGACTGTCATGCCAATTGGGCAATTAAATGACTGATATTAATGCCTATATTATGCTTGGTCTAACAGAGTTTCAATGATTCATTTCATAGGTGAGAAAGGTGAAATCCAGTGGTGCACATTGATCATGGTGGCAGACCAAAAGTTGCTGGACTTGGATGGAAGTCTCCTTCAAACGATTGCTAGGACCCAAGAGAATCTTGGAGAGATGCTCAAAATACAGAAAAGACATAATGAAATGAACCACCATATTTTGCAAGACTCCATTGGTTTGCAAAGGGAGGTGAAAATCCTTCTGGGAGCAATCGGCACCGGAAAGGGAGGTGGATCAATGATGGGACATTCTTCCAAGCGATCCATTGAGAAACGGTCCAGGCATGAAGACTCAAAGGAAATTGAGAAAGTAAAGATGAAGTAGCCAGTGAAATGCTGGGAATGCAGAGGACATCATTTATTCCAGTACTGTCCCACGAGGGAACATGAAGAGGGTAGCATCCACAAAGTTCCTAGGCTTCGGGATAAGCCAAGAGTTGAGAACCAGCAAGAGAAGTTCTGGGAATCCGAGGGGCTTGGTCCTGAACATTTAAAGTAGATAATTGAACATGGCATAGGTCTGCAAAATTTTGAAATTTTGATGCGCAAAATGTATATGTATTGGAACACCGAGGATGGTGTTATTCTAAGGGGGAGGGGATTGTAAGACCCCAGTTTTGACCCTGTTTGCATTAAAGGGTACATGATGTATATTTTGTAATTAATAATGGTGAGGAGCTAAAGGCAAAAGCCCCACCATCAATTCGGCTGTGTTATGTTTTAGGCAAGAGGGATCGTGGCCGATGGTATATCATGCTATCCAACACATTATAGCTTTGGCATCATGTAAATATGCACATCAATTTAATTAAACCTACAACCAGATACGATGGTGCAACGTTAAATGAAAAGGACATGATTCCAAAGGTTAAGGGGGGGGTTGTCTAACCTATGGGGGCCATTGGGAGTTAGCCATGTGTCACCACCCTGTTGTTTTGTTGTTAGTTGGGGGCATCTACTTGCTAGCAGGGAAAACCACCACCATGCTCATGCCTGCACCCACTCTCCACGACGTACCTTCTGGGTAGCGGATGGTCTGCCCACTATGTTGATCACAAGTCTATTCACCTCCTCTCATGCAGGCTGAGATAAAAGGTTCCACATTCCTTTGTTTGGGGGTTTTCCTTTCCTCTCGCACCGCCTTGCTAATTGGAGAGACATTCTTCCTCCTGATCACGCATAGAACTTGCGTTTATTCCACCATATCCGGGTGTGAAGGGTGCGTTGGCTTCATCGCAGAGAAGGGACCCTTGTTGTCCCATGTTGCTGGTGTGTTCAGACTGCAGAGAAATATATCATTCATCCTGATCTGTACTGTGGGTCTCTTCTGTGTGTTTTCCCACATTTTTCTCTGGGGGCTATGCCTTTTCCCACACCGCATAGTTTGTGAGTCTGTCCCCCTTTTTCCATTTTTCTGGTCTATGTAACTTTCTCTAGCGATTGCATGGAGGATCGTGTGATGTGGGCTTAGGGTTTCCCATGGACTGTGGTTTTTCCTTTATTGCTTGTGGTCTGCGTTCAGGTTCTTCTCCTGTCGAGGATTGAAAGTCGGTTCTTCACCCCACCATTGTCGACTGTGAAAGCATGCTATGGCTTCATTATTAAGGGAGGATCCTTGTTCCCGCTGTTGTTTCCTGTGCTTCCTTCCCCATCTGTAGACTATGTAATGCTGTCGTCATTTCCTTATAAGATTGGGGCTGCTGTTGATTTACCCAAGTTTCAGGCTGTTGTGTATGCAAGTACTTTCTAGGTTGCTGCTGAGTTGTTTTGGCCATGCTAGGGCCAAGAACAACTCTGAGTTGTCTTGTTGACTTGAGCCATGTTCACCCCTTTTGTTTGGGGTTGTCACCCTATGGTCTTCATCTTCTTCACAGAGCTGTGAACTGTTTGTTTTGCTGCGGTATGCGGTGGTTGGTCTTCGAACTGTTGAGAGTAGGATTAGAGGCTAGGTATGCTTGAGAAAACTGGTGTTTGAGGTCACCAGCTTGGCATTTAGCCTTTCCTAGCTCCTTGACGGCCTGATAAACCCTACTATGTGGGATTGGATAATTTGTGTACCTTGGCTATGTGTAAGCCTTCTTTGAACCTTATTCCTTGAGGAATCATGCCCAGCTCGGGGGTGGCAATGTTGCTGATAGATTGATGAGCACGCTAGCCTATGGTTGGGTGGAACGTTGTAGCGACATAGCTGGTTGCGGGACGAGTTCTTGTCAGATGAGTATTATTGACTATTTCATATCTGCATTTATATTTAATGATTAATGAATATGATGAACATGTGGCATGCTTGAATGAATGTATGTTTGCTTCTGCTATGTATATGAAGGATTATGCATCTTAGTATGTATTATGTTTAAGCTTTTTTATTTCAACATTATATGCTTGTTCATGTTCATGGGGGTATTTGCCCGTATGTTTGGTGTTAGTAGCATCCTCTTCGCCAGTCAGAGGGTCAGGGACATTATAGTTATTGTAAATTCTTTCTTTATACATTGTTAACAATCATCTACTGTATACAAAAATAGAGAAATAAAGATTATTTTACCTAGTAATAATTCTAGAAATATTATCTGAAAACCATATAATCTGTTGTAGAATGTAATCTATATATATATATATATATATATATATATATATCAAAACTTTTCATTCTTCAAGAAAAAAACAAAGATACACTAAGTAGAGTCAAAAGGCTTCCCTAGGATTTTTAGTTATGTATAAGTAAATATAAGTCTTGATACTATTAATAAACCTTTGTTTAAACAAAAATTAAAATTAAAATAATCAAATATGACGTAGATGGATTCAAATAAAAATCGCCATATAGATCTAGGTAAACCAAACACATTGTCTATAGTTCGAAGGATTATATTCATACTTTCATTCTGTTTAAAATTTAATCAACATACATTTTACCAATCTCTGTTTCAAGCTTCCATACCAATAAATAGACAAATCTAGGATAAATATTTAATTAAAACATAACCATGATATCAAGATGCAATCTAATAGACATCCAATCAATGATATAAGGAAACCAATCAGAGTATAAAAGAAATCAAACAAGATTTAAGAACTAATTATCCACCAAAACAATTCAAATCCAAATATTTATAACAACCAATTACAAACTGTAAAATGTATCATGGCAGTGTGCCAATTGTTAAACCACTTTACAATCATCTACTAAATCGCCATGAATTCCCAAATTGAAGTACATATCAAACTGTTGCTAATTAAAAATCCAACTTATGTTAAAACTCGACAGAGGCTGTAAATCCCTTTCCATTCCCAAATCCTCTAAAACAATAGTAGTCATGGATCCCTACTTTCCGTATAGATTCAAGTAAGGCATACCTGGAACTCGTTGTTGATCCAAGTGTACAATGAAGGATCTGCATCGTGCCATTGTATACGTGCACATGGACTTACATGTGTTAGTATAAACCACAATCACCTAATTAATAAACTCTTCCTATTAACATATTTTAGGGTAGAATCCCTCACCTCGTGATAGAGGAGAACGAAGCTTGAGAGGAGGTAACCCTATCGCCACCCTCGCCTGGTCTGTGCATTGATCATATGCATCCATATACAATTTAACAGTTTTAAGTTATGTAATAACTTCCTTATCAAACTGTAACATGTATTAAAACCATACCCGATGTAAATTTATCTTGAATGCAAGATTGTGCCATATGGGTGATTCCAAGATTATCCAAAGCTTTAGGTAACCATTTGATGGCACCCTTGCTTCACCTCTCAAACAAAATTTTGTAGTTATGATAAATTCATTTGAGTATGCAATAAAATTCTTTTAAAATGTATAGGTAGTGAGAAGCTTACCTCCACTAAACTCAAAAAGGGCCAAGGGTTGGCTCCTCATGGCTTTCCCTTTCTTCCTCTGCCCTACGCGAACAAGAATAAAAAACGATAGCTTTGTTTCAAAACTACGAACCTCATTAGCAAATTGATGAGTTAAGACAAGAAGTATATCTTCATACCAATTAATAACACTTGCGGGCTTGGAAATACTCTACCCGATATAGAAGATAGTCAAACTGAGTCTCCACTTAATTACACGATGAACAAGATGATAACTGAGGTTGTGTAGAGGAGAAATGGAATCCACACAGCCATTAAACACTAACAGAAAACATTAAAAACAACTCAAAATCATAGTGTTTAAACCAAAACAACTATTGCAGATCCTGAAGGGAAAGCTTGGAGGCAACACAACACCATTGAGCAGTGGAGCACAATCCTCCAACCACTATTACAATAAGCCAGAAAAAACCTTCATGAGTGTTTGCAGAATGCAATATTAAAACACTAAAAAACCTCTTCAATGAAACTATTTCTGTCATATCCCCACATTTTGATCACCATAAGTGTTGACCTTGCCTAGCACAAAGGGGGTCAAAATATGCATTAAATAAATTCACCTAGGATATTTTATTTAAATGTCACTTAGGAGGCATGTACTTGGCATATTAATTGTCATTAAATATTATTATGCAATTAATTAGGTGGAAAATAAGTTTCCATTAACAGGAGGGCCACTTGGGCAAGTGAACTTTCAAAGTAGGAAAATTAGAAACTTTATGACAAAAACAATCAGACAAGAAAAGGGAAAGTGCCAAAATATATGACAAAAGTAGTCAAATACAAAAGAGGCAAGAATTGAAAAAGGAGGATGTAGTTTCCTTTTTGGAGTTCAGTCATAAAAACAGGAAAGCCAAGAAAAGATGTCATAAGGAAAAATGGCAACTATGGGTCAAGGAAAGCAAAGTTTCCAAATTGGATGAAGTTGGATGAAAGGGAAACATCTTTATTGTCTTACACATGCTAATTTCCCCAAGGAGGGTGAATTTTTGGCTAGGGTTAGGGTTTAGCAAGTGGTAACTTGCTTAACAAGTGATTGACTTGCTCAACAAGTCACCCGGGTTTATTTAAAGACAATTGGAGCTCCATTTCTCAATTTGGATATTTATTATGTTGATTTTTATGAAGCTAAGGCTTCCTTTCTGAGTTTTGTGCCTCATTCTGTTGGGAGATGTGACCCAAGGATCTCATTCCCTCTCTCCTCTTCCCCTCTTCTCCCCTTCTCATTGCAGGTTACATTGGAGCTATGGAGCAGCCTCTCTGAGTTGATTCAGGATTTGTTAGAATCCTACAGCCATCCATTAATGTACATCATATTTCATTAATAGGTCCAATATTTTTCAGTATCTAAGGGTTCAAACCCCATGCCCTTCCTTGTATTATGTCAATAAAATACATTGTAATGATGCACAATGTTGAACAGAGTGTTATAGTTAATTGATGAGATTAATTTTGATTTTATTTGCTGTAATATGATATCATAAAAATTCTCTGCAATTTTTATTCCAATCTGGTTCGAAATGGCTGATATTTACTCATTTTAAGTCAACCTAGTCTAGATTTGCATTGGAAAATAACTAGTTTTACTGTAACTTCCATATTTCAACTTGTATGACTCCAAATAACTCCATTATTTTTCTGATGAGTCATTTATAGACATATATAAGTCCCCCAATTCCAAAATAGAGAATCTAAAACTCCCTTACCTTATTTGTAAAGGCTTGAATATGGAGCTATTGAGATTCCCGACGAGCTAGTCTCACCTTTACAACTTGCAGAATATTTTCCTTTGCCTCTGATATGTTATTAAACTTAATGAACCTTTATTTATGATATATTAATTCTATAACAAACCTTTGCAATTTTCCAGAATCCTCTGGTTGAAATAGACTTAACTACTCTCCTTAGTTTCACGGTTTGGCTACCCAAAAGCGTGGTAGTAGGTTTCCGCAGTGCGGACTCTAAACCCTAAATGGAACCAGATATAAATTTGTTAGGGAATATTAAATTCCATGTCTAACATATCCTATTTTTATTTCCACTTCTCACTCCTTTTTCCTGCAAAATTTCCCAGAAGAAACCCCTTATTTGCCCAGTCCAAGAAGTCATTGTGTAAATTAATTCAAGTTTAGAAATTTTAATATAATTTATAGAATTGAAGAGTGTTCAGGTCTGTACACCAAACTTGGGACATCAAAGTGGTATCAGAGCACTTTCCTCCACTGCTATGGAAAGAAGGCTCTCTATTGACAAATTTTGTAGATCACCAATTCAAGTTGCAACCATGAGGATTGTCCCAGTAGTTGAAGAGGATGACTTTGATAAGTTTTTTGAAGGAGAAGAGGTGATATATGTTAATTATGGGTTGCAAATGTCAAGAGACAAGGATGGTTACTTTTATGACCATATGGAGTATGAATAAATCAATGTTGAACTACCTATGGCTAATCCTAAGAAGGATTTATCAAAGATGATAGATGCAGCTGAAAACTTACCCCACCACTACAAAGAGTATCTTTCCTTGGGGGAAGAGATTTGTAAATCCATTCCTTTCAAAGAGTATTTTTATTGCAGATTTGTATTTGAGCCCAAGAATGTAGATGATTACTATTTCAAGAGCAACAAATCATCTATAGATGAACCAAGTTGTTCCACCTCTCTGAGCAATGAGGAGGAAGAAGGAACCAAAAGTGAAGAGTCATCAAATCCATTAGCATGTTCAAGCATTTTGAGATTCTTTGGTTTTTCTTCAAGAAGAGTATCTATGAGTAATGATCATAGTACCATTCAAGAAGGAGAAACCTCAATTTGCTTGAAATAACATGTTCCAGAAGATCTTTCTTGTTTCCCATTACTCCAAGAAGAAAATGAGCATGAATGCACTTCAAGTTTCTTGGTGGGTGATCTCCGAATCACTGCTCAAGGTTTTTTCTCATGTATAGGTGGTGAGACATATTTTGGATCATATCCAAAATAGGTACACAAATCAGATTTACCGTCACCTTCTGAGCCACATAATGAATATGAAAACAAGGCCACACCACTTCGGTATGAAGCAAAAATTTTGGCGAAAGAGAAAGCCACCTTAGTATCACTTCAAGAAGATGGTAAGATGGAGAACATGGATGATAAAGGTTCTGATTTTTTCAGCAGCCATGTTCACCTGAAACCATCTTATCCATGGGAGGATGAAAATACTTCATGTGAAGACAACAACTACAAAATGAAGACCCATTGTGAAGGAGAGGAATTCACTCCTAGTTTCTCTATTGGTGATCCCAAAATCAATGCAAAGAAGGCTGATTTTGTCAATGGTGATAAGGTACCTTCTGTATCATATCCAAAAGAAGAAAATATATCAGAACTGAAATCATAAGTTGATATTCCTAATGAAGTGGGAGACAAGCCCCCACCAGCTGGGTGCAAACTAGAAAATTCAAATGAGAGGAATCTGGTGCAAAGGGAGGAACACAGCTTAGAATTTTGGACTCTCTTGCAGCATTATGAAGCTGTAATGACAAGGCATGAAATTATTTTTCATCAGATGTCATTCCAACCTTAGAGATACCCTCCACTTCACATCATGGAAGAAAGTGTGCAGAAAATTCAAAGTCTAACCTGTATGTTGAGGATGAGTTTTATGTGATGGATCCATGCCAGAAGAAAAATGGTCATATATGTCAGCTATTAGAAGAAGAAGCCTTTCTGGAGGATATTATTGGTGAGCCACATCATTTTAGTGGATCACTAAAGGAGGATAGAAAGAAGCTTAGGGCAGCCATGAAAAAATTTGTTGACATCAATGCCTTGGTGGCCAGATGTTGTTGGAAATCTTCTAGTGGAGATATGGAAGGAGAATCCTTTCTGGAGGAGTGCATAGCATTGAAAGAAGGAATGGATAATATGAATGAGAGCTATATGAACTTAATATCTGATAGAGAATATCTCCTCATGGTGGTTGAAATGTACTGTAGTGCACTCAAGAAGGAAGTAGAAAAATCAGATAATTTGACTAATAAGTTGGAGATCACCAGTAACTTATTGAAGAGAGCACAAAGATCCCTTCAAGAGTTAAAGTTGCATATATTTCAAATTCATAAGGAGTAGAAGGTGTCACACCTTTCATGTTGCATCGAAGGAAATGCTTTGGGTATAATGGAGGAACCTCATGTGGAGGACAACCATGAGGGAGGATAAAATTTGCAAGTGCTTGTGAAAATCTACGAGGAAGAAAATCTGGGCCAAGCACTCATTGAGATTGAGAGGAAGGATGAAGTGTTCTTCTCCTTTAGAAAGATGGCTGATCACATTCAATATGGATCAACAAATAAAATTCCTTGTTCATCCATTTATTGGGTGGATAGAGGCACCTTGGGAATGAAGACCTTGGGAGGTGAAGAATTTTATTTCTGCAATAAATTTTTTGTTGTGACTGACATTGTCTTGACATGTGAAAAGAAACAAAGACTCATTTTGCAGATATTAGAGACCTCCCATACACATGCACATGAGGTGCATTCTGATTTGTATGTTCTTGAGGAGTTTCAGGTCAAGCTTTATGAAGACCGAGCACTTGTATGGTTCCTAAGAGATTATGAGTTGCCTCTAGCAAAATGTTGTACAATTTTGGAGGAGGCACATGATCACACTGTCATTGAGAAAACCATTGGAAGAAGTTGTGGATCCATTGTCTTGATGGATGAGAATTTTAGTGATTTGGCTCACAATTCTTCACCCCACACTTCTATTTCACCCACGTCATGTGGGGATGAAAATTGGGTGAAGGGATTTTTCCTATTGATGCCACATGAGGAGCAGGAGGCTCCCACATATTCCATTGATGACTTAATGGTTCAACCATATGGTATGAAACTTTCACCATTATATTTATGTGTGTATAAGAAACATCATATGAATCTATTTGATGTCTTCATCATGCATGGCTATTCATGGAAGTTCCACTTGAGTCAGTTTGGTGGAACAAGTAGTAGAATGTTGAGTTTTTGCACCAAAACAAAGATAGCAGATGAGGAATTCCATTTATGGTGGGAGATTTTAAAAATTTCAGTTTGGAATGGGGAGAGATGATCTTCTAGTATGGTGGTATGATTTTCATAACCTCATTTTCATCCTCTACAATGATAAAATTTTGTTGTTTATACTGATGGGTGAAAGGAGGAAGATTAAACCATGGGATCCCAACATTCTTAGGAATGACATAGTTTAAAAGGTGGCAACAAAGTTTGGGTCCTTACAGAGGAGGTAGTGGGATATAGGAATTCTACTTAGTTACCTTAACTAGTTTGGCAAATTTTCTAAAGGACGTGGTATAAGGGAAATGACTATGATCAGAGTGGTGCAGCAGAAACATGCTGGACAAATTTGCAGCACTCTATGGTGCTTCTTCTTGAGGACAAGCACACTTGGGAGGGGAGGACTATCATATCCCCACATTTTGATCGCCAGAAGTGTTGAGAGGGGAGGATTGTCATATCGCCACATTTTCCTCAAGGAGGACGAATTTGTGGCTAGGGTTTAGCAAGTGGTAACTTGCTTAACAAGTGATTGACTTGCTCAACAAGTCACCCAGGTTTATTTAAAGACGATTAGAGCTCCATTTCTCACTTTGGATGTTTATTATGTTTATTTTTATGAATCTAAGGATTCCTTACTGAGTGTTGTGCCTCAGGCTCTTGGGAGATGCGCCCTAAGGTTCTCATTCCCTCTCTCCTCTTTCCCTCTTGTCCCCTTCTCATTGCAGGTTACATTGGAGCTATGGAGAAACCTCTCTGAGTTGATTCAAGATTTTTTAGAATCCTACAGCGATCCATTACTATACATCATATTTCATTAACATGTTCAAGAGTTTTCAATATCTAAGGGTTCAAACCTCCATGCCCTTCCTTGTATTATGTCAATAAAATACACTGTAATGATGCACAATGTTGAAGAGAGAGTTATAGTTAATTGATGAGAGTAATTTCAATTTTATTTGCTATAATATGATATCATAAAAACTCTTTGCAATTTTTATTCCAATCTGATTCGAAATGGCTGAGATTTACTCATTTTAAGTCAACCTAGTCTAGATTTGCATTGGAAAATAACTAGTTTTACTGTAACTTCCATATTTGGACTTGTATGACTCCAAATAACTCCATTATTTTTCTGATGAGTCATTAATAGACATATATAAGTCCCCCAATTCCAAAACATATAATTTGAACCTCCCTTACCCTATTTGTAAAGGATTGAATATGGAGCTAGTGAGCTTCCTGACGAGCTAGTCTCACCTTTACAACTTGCAGAATATTTTCCTTTGCCTCTGATATGTTATTAAACTTAATGAAAATTTATTTATTATAAATTAATTTTGGAACAAACCTTCTCAAGTTTCCAGAAGCCCCTAGTTGAAACAGACTGAACTACTCTCCTTAGTTTCACGGTTTGGCTACCCAGAAGCGTGGTAGTAGGTTTCCACAGTGCAGACTCTGAACCCTAAATGGAACCAAATATAAATGTGTTAGGGGAGATGAAATTCCATGTATGACATCTCTTATTTTTATTTCCACTCCTCACTCCTTTTTCCTGCAAAATTTCCCAGAAGAAACCCCTTATTTGCAGAGTCCGAGAAGTCATTGTGTAAATTAATTCAAGTTCAGAAAGTTTAATATAATTTATATAATTGAAGAGTGTTCAGGTTCATACACTAGACTTGGGACATCACAATTCGGATCAAGGACATGTGGAGGGTCAAGAGGCTTCTTCCCAAAACGCATGCCTAGTATCCAGGCGAATTAATATTCCTAACTGCGTTGTCAACTCGCAGACAAGGTTTATGACAATGTCATTAAAACCTATTTTAAACCCTCCCTCAATATTGTTGGCCCCACCTTGTATCTTCCATGGCCACATGCTTTTCATCGCATAAATATTTTATAACTTAGCCAAACATTATACTATCACCCTCTTTGCATGTAAATCTCATGGGCTAGAACATTATACCATTACCTTGTAGCTTAAAACTTTAAGCTAAGTTACCTTGACCTAATTTTTCTCAACACATGTCATCCATAAGGTTGCACTCCCTTTTTCCTTGACCATTGATTTAGAGTTAAAAATCGAACATTTAAACATGTATAGCTTGGGACTAAAGGTCCAAGTCCAAGATTTTAAATCCTAGATAAGAAAACCCAATAAATTAAGGATTTCAAACATTAAACATCACCTTGGCAAGGGTTGCGATGAATTTTTCGTTATATATGAATCCAACATCGAGGGAACGATAAGCCCTATCATCAAACCATTAAAAAAGTCTAGTTAATATTTTCCATGTAAATAATTAAGAAGTATGTTACCACAAATAAGAACATGTTGTGACAAGTAAGAATAGTACTTGTTATAAACCAATTTTATTTATTTATTTATGAAAATTATGGGTATGTGACAAGAATTATAGGGTAACACAGTAAACCACCACACCAAACCAAAGAGTAGAATTTTTTTTGTATGAGCGGAGTAAAACCCTCAACCTCCATCCCTCCTCTATATACATCAAAAAATACAAATGAAAAAGGCATGTAATGGCTTGGGGAAAGTCGCCAAAGGACACAACTATTCACATTAAATGCTTGTTAACATGGAGGCCAAATAAGCACGAAAAAACTTCCCTTTCACATGGGCTATGTTAAAGGACACAAAACCATTTAAATAGATGAATGTATGCTTTAAAAGTATGCTCAACGAAAGTGACAAAAGCATAAAACGACACCTTGATAGGAAAACATTTATCCTAAGTTATAAAGTGCCATCAAACATGGATTTAAATAGTAAGCTATGGCATATCAAATCCATCAACTACCTTACAAGTTACAAGTTAGGTCAAATAAAAGGGTTCATAATTCTCACAAGAACTATAGATCACCAAGATCATAATGGTAAAGAGTTTAAAATAATATATTATGACACACTAAATAGGAAGCTTATATGTGTAGGATTAAAAGTTCACAAAGGAGTGGTATGCCACCATGATCAAGGTTTAATAATGTAATAAATCAAAAATTTGTAAAAATTTAAAATTTTTCATGTGACATAAAATGTCAAATGTCAATACTAATGAACCATTAACTATTAGCGGATATTTAAATAGTTTGAAAGAGAAATGAAGATTACTTCTTTTATATGGTTATGTATAACTTAAATGCTTATTTTAAATACCGTATTAGTACTGTTTTAACATAGTAGTTGCAATTTTCAGAAAGTAGAAAAGAAATCTAATTCTTAACTAATGCTAAGTATGTTATTGTTTTCTTTTGTCAAGTAGGGAGAATTTCTTAGGTGTGATTGGGGCTTACTTAGCTTATAGCTAACACACTGGAAATGATGGTTCTTTTTATAGGTTCTAATAGGTAAGCGTTTTGTTCCAGTAAATATCCAGATCAAAAAAGATACTTCACTAGCATAAAAATTATAATTCTAGTATTTAAAATGTTATTTGCAGCTTGTCTCTATAAGAGGTAATGTTGACATAGTTAAAGTCGTCAAACTGCATAATAATGGTAATAAAAAAGATTGTGGAAGGATGGGTTAAATGCATAACTAGTCTACTATTAAATGGAACCAAATCAAACTGGATGATTAAGAACATTTCTACAAAATACTCCTACTTCTCCTCATAAATGTTATGATCTAAAGTATAGCTAGGAAGAGATATGTTTTGCAAACTTATGCTTAAATTTCAAACCAGTCAAAAACATTTGGAGTATGGTTTAGATCGTGTTCATTTGAATCCTTTTACAAACAAGAAAGAAATACTCTACGCTGTTGAATTATATCTTAGTCTTTCTTGTCCATAGAGTTTTGTTTTCTAAGAGCTCTTAAGTCATCATACTTATTAGAAGTATTACCAAATTTACCCTTACCCTAGGGTTCTATACTTAGATGTTTTCTTAGTAGATAGAAAAAGTACTTTGACTCTTGAACTGTTTCTCTCAATGTGCGTACATTAAGTCACAATTGAGACTCTTATATAAAAGTAGATGGATTGCACTTACTTGTCTCCCCAACTTCGCAATGCCTTTAAAAAAATTTGTCCAAGGTTCCCTTCATAGTTGAAAGAGTTATTCTTCAAACTTTACAAACTCTACTTAGAAGTCTTTTTACCTGTATCTTATACCTGGTTCCCTGGTGTATCCTTTAGCTATAAAATACACTTTTAAATATAGTTGTTTTGTAATTCTCTTGAGGTATTGTTGTCAGTTTATATATTATAAAAGGTCTTATAAATGCTTTGGCCATAGTCAAACAATTACTCTCCAACTCCACAATTCAAATGGCTACTTCAAGGGATGATTAGATTACCCTTCGCAATATAGTTTACTATTAAAAGTATGGTCATTTATTTATATTTTATAAAACATAGCTAGCAAATACTATCCTCACTTGTCTAATAAACAATAACCATAAAAAGAAAAAATCATTTCTTTATTCTATGGTTATAAACTAGGTATCGAAACGACCATGGATATATTGCATTATTGGCAATCAAATTTACATTATTGAAATGATTTATGATTTTGATTTATAATGATTTTATGCAGTTTGGTAATTGCATAATCGACTATGTTTTGAAACCCATGATGGTGAAAATTTACTAAGGACACATGGAGGTGTTTTATCAATTAGGTTAATGTTGACTTAAAAGATTGTCCTAACCCTTCATTTCGCATCGAGAGGGTTTCTTCGACTGTGGTGTGACCGAGCTGAGAGCTCGTGGTTGCCATGACTCTATGTTGACTTCCGAGATGGAAAACACCTTCCTCCAAAACTCTGCGAGCTTGCGTAGGTGAAGTCATACTGTGGTTTTAAAAACTTAAAGACTGTTGTGGATGCACTTGTGTGTTGAGGCTGGTTTTTTCCGTCAACTTGAGAAACTATGGGTGTTGTTTTAGTGCACGATGAAGAAGTGCTTCTGCCTCTCGTTGATCTGTTCCCTTCAGAACGTGATTCATGGTTTTAGTTGCACTCCGCACATTCATAGTTTCTGGGCATCACTCTCTGAGGTGACATTGAGTTGGGTCCAGTGGCTTCGATTCCACGCCTTCTCCAATACGAGTTCTTTACCAAGTAACGGTTAGTAAATGTTTACATTTTATGAAAAAAAAATCAGAATTTCCCATTACATTTTAAAGATTATAATTATAATTGTTACATTGTGCAGGTCTCTCTCTCAACTTTGGATGTTGGATGTTAAAACGTCTCACAAACTTCAGCCACGCAATCCCTGGCAAGCCCCGAAGATATCTGAGTATTTTTCCTACACTTTATGTTGTGGTGGACGAACAATGGAAAACTTCACAGTGCTGGTTGTTGGCTCGACCATGGTTTATTGTTATGTTATTGCTCCTTGTTTTTATAATATTTTTAAATCCCTAGAGGTTGTTATGTGGAAATGTTTAATGTCGTTGCAGCCATGACTTAAAGGTGTTTTGTTGAGCCTTCACGGCCTGGAAAGATGTAAAAGATTTTTGATTTATAGACTTGGCTTTAAGCTGTGATATTATTGTTCAACCACTGGGTGGTTACTTGAAGATTTAAGTGGTTTTTGTAGAAAAAGAAAAGACAGTACACTTGGCATTTCTTTTAAACAGACAAAGGGTTTTTTACTTGCTGTGAATTGTAATTGTAATAATTTTGGTTTACAACTTCTATTTAGACTTGAATAAGTCGTTTTGATCAGGCTTAAGCCTCGACAGATATTATAAAAGGCCATAGACCACTATGCTTATTAAATTTCGTCTCTGCTTAATTTTGTTCACAGTATTATTTTTAATTTATATTTACATTTAGGTATAAATGGTTTATAGTAATTTTTACCATTTACTTTGCACAGTGTTATTGGGTGAATAAAATATTTTGTTTCTCTTAAAAGGTTATTATTGGATAATCTACAGCTCTGTAATTAAATAGTTTTTTCAGAAATAATTTTAGCTTTGTAGTTATTTTATTTTTAGTAACAATTATTTATTGTTGTTATTAAGTTTGAGAAAACTCTGTTATGTTTTTGTATTATGCAAAATAATGTAATAGTCCATTTTAGAGATGAATCCTATCTCTTATAAACCCTAGATGGTTCTTGAGGGTTGCAGTAATAACACTTGTGCTTACAGTAAACAGAGTTTAATTGCAAGCCTGAATAAATAGTTAGAATGACCTATGAAAATGATAACTAGGTTAAACCCTAAGTAAAACTTTTATTGTTCCTATATTTGTTCATTTAAATTTATTTATTATATTTATATTAAGTGTTAATACTAGTGTTTAAGTCTATAAATATTATAATTACTAGTGGTTATTGTATACTCTACTCTTTCCTGTAATTAGATAAAGCAGATAATTTCAAAAGACAGAGCAAGTACAACTAGATTTCTGTAAATAAATTACGTAAAACTCTAAAAGTCATTATTTAAATTTACATTCAAAGTTAATAAACAAATCTACTTATCTAAACTAAGCAAACCTGCTGTACTAGAGTACTACCTTGTAAAAGGGGTGGAAAATACAGTTTGGTAAATTTTCTATTCACTTTTCACTTAGCAAAATCTCTACTATTTAATCATAATCTGCTATATACTAATTTTATCAATAAAACAAATGCTCTTTCTTCTTCATCAACCCTAATAAAATAACAATATGCATATCTTGAAAAACTCTTAATCTTTTTTCTGAAACAGTAGATAAACTATAATTAAACCTGAACAAGTAGAACCTATCAAATGTATGAGGAGACAATAGCTTAAGGAGGTTGTTCCTCCTAACCAAATCCTAAGGAAAGCTTAGTTTGCAATTTCTCAGGACCCCCGATCTTGTCTCCTGATCCTCCTCGTAGAGTACTGGGTGAGAGATGTAACCTTGAGATCCTCTGCCACTTTACTGGATATACAACAGTAAGAACTTCAACTTAGAATAGCTGCACAAGTTCAATCTTCAGCACTTAACCCCTCAAACTCACTTCAACAAGTACCCTCCATCGAATTTATCATGTGCACTTCATTCACTCAGAATGATCACAATTCCAGAATGAGCAGCCTCAGCTGTTTTCAATGGGAAGTTTTATATCAATGCCTAGGTCTTCTGGGTCAGTTTTTACTTAATGAGCCACATGCTCCTATTCCACTTTCTTGGGGAATCATGACCACAATTATAGGGAAGTTTCCACCTGCAACAATTAGAAGTAGTTTGAGGATGCTGCCACTTGTCAGTATACTCTATACCTAGTCTCCTCCACCAAGTGACCAGTAAACACTCATTTAACAGCTTCCCTAAGTTGTTGTCTCATCATTTATTTATTTATTAATAAAATATTCTGTAATACATTAAATTATCCTTGACCCCACTTGGTCATCAATTACAAACTTTATCATAAAATATAACATAATGTTCCTCAATGACATTAAATTGTTTTGCAAATTGGGTCATATGACAAATAATATCTTCAAAAGAGAAAAGAGTAAAATACATTAGCTAAAACTTCTCAAGTAAAGCTCACGACATTTATGGGCCAACATTTCATACATAAAAAGAATGTATGTCAAATAATTAAGTCAAATTTTTCAATGAGTGCATAGGCTAGATAGGAAATACAAACACATAAGAATGCTACAGAAAACAAGTTTGGACTTACAGACTAATCCAGATCATGATCATTAGAGGAAATTTTGGGTCTAAAATGGGCCTTATAAGAAAACGAGCCAACATTAAATTCTTGTGAGTTGGAATTCAAGAGCCAATAGAATTTCAATAAAATGACTCAACCATAATGGTTGAATTGGCATATTTGTCATATAAAACCTTTTTTTTTTGTATTTTCAACATATCTCCCTATGTTTTTACTCAAAATCAAGAGGGGGGGCTCGTTGAATGCGGAATTTAATTCCGCATCCAACGAGTATCTACACTGCATACTTTTGATGGACCCCGCTATCCCAAAAACAAGAAATACCTAAAAAAACATGATGATGATGTCATCATAACGTTTTTTCAAGTAATTAAATTCTGCATCCAACGAGCCCTCCTGCTCGAAATTTGAGTAAAAACCCATGGAGATATGTTGAAAATACGAACAAAAAAAATACTTTTGTCTTTCTTCCTTCAAAATTAATTAATATTATTTTATTATTTTAACTATTATTTTATTATTTTCCTTAGGACGCCCATTTTAGACATCAAATTTCCTTTAATAAAATGGAAAATCATAAGTGAGATAAGTCTAAAAAGACAATACAACCTTTATATAAACTACGGAAGGACACTCGTAATTATAAAGATGATAAATATGGAAAATCGTAATTTTTTAAAACTCAATGATGAAGTTAATTTACCAAGTACAAGATAAAAATAGAACAAATAATCAATCTTTATATGTTTTACAATTACACAAAGACCTTTATTAATTTTTTTTAAAGACGTAATTTTAAGAACACTACATTGTGAAATAATGCTAACCTAAGATGAGTATTAATCCACCTAATTTCATGAAACATAAGCGAACCTCACTAGAATCCACAAAGGGAAGTGGACGAAAGAGGATACACAAACAAATTGTATCAATATGAGGCCAAGTAAAGCTTCCAAAATCCTTATTGGTATGTTGGGAAAATGCAATAAAAAAATTAGGATAAAACCACTTCAAAGTAATGCTATGATTAATACAATTTTTCTTGGGCAATTCCTGTAACATGTGCAATGAGAGGCACAGACTAATAAATGGGTAAGATTCAATAGAATAGAAGCAATACAAATATACAATCCTCATACTTTGGCTACCATACAATAAGACAACTCATATGCATGTAGTTTTTAATAATTTATTTTCGAAGAAGAAGATAGCAATACATTGAATAAACCGGACATAGTAAGTTAAATAATCCTAATTATGCTATGACGAGTATAACAATACATTGAATAAAAAGGACGTCGTAAGTTAAATATTCCTGATTATGCCATGACAACAAATGGTGCAATTGACTAAATGTTGCAATCATCAATGAGATTAAATAACAGTATGCTATTGCATTTACTAAGCAACCGACCATTTTAAGTATAACATCAATGGACGTTATAAAGGTTATGAATTGAACAATAAATACTTTGGAGAGTGTACTCAATGAGAGGAGATATTGGTTAGCAGTTGGATGGTGTAAAACTGTTGAAGAGAGTAATCTCACCCGTAGTTAAGTTAGTGAGTTAGGTAACCCACGGTATTTACCTACCTGTGGTATTCACCCACAGTATTATTGTTTTCTATTTCCTATTTAAAAAGCTTTGAATAATGAGAAGGAAATCATCTACCCATAGTGTTTTTGCTGCTCCATTCTATTCTTTATCATGGTATCAGAGTGTAAGGCCTGATCCTTCCATTGTTGGGGTAAGCCTTTTCACAGAGTGGAAAGCCCTCTAGCTTAGAAGCCATTTGATACCAGCTTGCCTTCAGAGCTAGCTTCATTACTTCCGGTCCATGCATTCTCTAGGCGACCGCTTCAAACACAGCAGATCTATTTGACCGATCGCAGTGGAGTCTATGCATCCCAAATCACAGTGGTGCTTACTCCAGCGTGTGCATTCAGATCGAACAATCTGCACCTTCCAGCAGCGATATCCCTTGTATTAATACTAAACTAATCTTATTCTCTAGGATTTAATATCTACTGCAATATCGGTTTGGCCGAAGTGATTCTCTGGAATCCAGTCCCCCGTGGTTGGATCCCTCATCCCCATAGCCATCTCTTGCTTGTCTCATTCCAGGCGATGCATGATGCTTAGATATGTATAGAATTGGTGCACAAACTCTGGCTGCTATTGCAGGACATGGTAATACTGCCCCACGAAACAAGTTCCCACCTATAAAGTAGTCATTGGGGTAGATAGGGTGGACGCCATTGTCCCTCATCAAATTAGCTTGCACGACCGCCCAAGATCTTTAGATCCGACTTCTTGTCAACATCTACGATCCAATCTGAGCGTGCAATCTCTAGCATCCTCTACCCAGTGATACCAGATCTATATACAAGAGTGATCTTCCAACAATTCTACCAAATCGCCCATCCGCGAATTGTGTATCTTCATCAGTGAATTGCTAATCAATTCATTTTAGCGATCTCATCGCTTCGGCCGTCACTGCAGTATATCTCCTACCATAAGAAAATATTGAGGTCAGATAGCAGAGAAGATAATCTTGAGGTCTGTATTAATTGAGTGAAGGAAACGGGCACTCTAACTCTGGATCTGACCCCGAATCCAAGACAAAAGCGAATCGAAAATTCGAAGACCACGCTACCAGGAGATCTATGTTGGAGGTTCTGCTTGGATTGGAGTATGCGAACTTTATGCCTTCTTCATATCTGACATGAAGAGATGATATCGAGATGAATCAAGAAGGTGACATTGAGAGCTGAGAAGGAGAGGTATCATTATTATTTTTTTTAATAAAAAAAAAAAGTAAGAAAGAAAAGAAAGGGCAAATATTATTTTTAGTCATATCAGATGGCTTATACCAGCTCTTTGAAGCCAATCTCCAGACCTTTTTTGACTGGAGCTAACTATGAATTTTAGTATATCAAAATGAAGACATTTCTGCAGCTCAACAAATGTTGGGATATGGTGGAAACCGAGTTCAAAGAACCTGAAGCGGTTTCTCTGGCCGCAATGAATAATGCTCAGAAGAATTCTCTCGAAGCTCGCCGAGACCGAGATCTCACAGCCACATGGATGATCCAAAGTTGCATTGAGGAGTCCATTTTCCCACAGATCTCCAAAGCTACCAGCACATATCAATCTTGGAATCTTCTTGCATCAGCCTACAAGGGAACCGATCACATTAAAATGGTAAGACTGCAAACCCTATGCCTTCAATTTGAAAGTTTGAAGATGAAAGAGTCAGAAACTGTGGATCAGTTCATGACTAAGGTTTTGGGTATTGTGACCCAATTCCAAACCTATGGTGAACCGCTAGAACAAAATATCGTTGTTCAAAAGATTCTTCGGTGTCTCACCAAGAAGTTTGCTATGGTAGTGACTGCCATAGAAGAAGCAAAAGATCTGTCTAAATTCACCTTAGAAGAATTGACTAGATCTCTTCTATATCATGAAGCACGATTCAGCCAAGAAGAAGAATCGTTGACCAATGCATTCACCACTCAGGCTTCCCTCAACAAAGGTAGATGCAAAGGAGGATGAGGTAGAGGAAGAAGAGGCCAATGGTCTCGATCTACAGAAGATAGAACCAGTAAAAATCATGAACACTCAGAGCATTCAGAACACTCTCACAACTCTCAAGGTCAGAGGGGAAGAGGCAAGAGATGGACCAATAAGTCCAATGTTCAGTGTAACTACTGCAAGAAGTATGGGCACTATGAACAAGAATGTAGAAAGAAGTAAGCAGACCAGAACAATAACCAGAACAATAGCAGAGCCAATGTCTCCAAAGAAGAAGAAGGCTCATCAGAGGTGATGTTTATGTATTATCAAGCAACTGAAGGACATTGCAGCTTAGATCTATGGCTGCTAGATAGTGGTTGCAGCAATCACATGACAGGTAACAAGTCATTATTCTCTAGTCTGGATTCCTCTGTTGTCACGAATATCAAGCTAGGAGATGACTCTCTGGTTCCAACAAAAGGAAAAGGTATTATTCCTGTACTTAGTAATCAAAATGAAAAAATGTCCATTCATGAGGTGTTTTATGTACCTCATTTGACTGTAAATTTGATCAGTATAGGTCAATTACTTCAGAATAAGTATGATGTTAGGTTTCATGATACATACTGTGCTATCTATGATAAAACTCCCAGTAAGAGACTCATAGCCAAAGTTGAAATGGCCAAGAATAGAACCTTTCCTCTTAGTCTTAGGAGTGCTAACCTTCCACACCCTGTAGTTCATATAGTTTCTAGTCAAGATGAATCCTGGTTATGGCACTATAGATTCGGTCATCTTCCCTTCAAGAGTCTCAATCTCCTGCACAAACAGTCAATGGTCAAAGGATTACTGGTTATTCATAAACAATCCAACACATGTGAGGATTGTATCACTGGTAAACATCATAGGAACGATTTTCCCACTTCCACATCTCGAGCCAAAGAGCAACTCGAGTTAGTTCATACAGACCTCTGTGGACCCATGCAAACCCAATCCATAGGAGGCAGTTTTTATTTTCTGACCTTTATTGATGATTTTAGTAGAAAACATGGATTTATTTTCTCAGGCACAAATCAGAGACTTTCTCCAAGTTTAAAGAGTTCAAGGCTCTCACTGAGAAACAGTCTGCAAAGTCCATTAAAATGCTCAGGTTAGATGGTGGAGGTGAATATGATTCACATTATTTTTTAAACTTTTGTAAGCAACATGGCATCCAGAGATAGTCCACCACCAAATACACTCCACAACAAAATGGAGTTGCTGAACAGAAGAACCGGACCATCATGAACATGGCCCGTAGTATGCTATCACACAAGAAGCTATCAAATGAGTATTGGGCTAAAGTTGTTGTATGCTCAGTCTACTTGCTCAACAGATCACCCACAGTAACTATCCAAGACAAGATTCCTGAAGAAGCATGGAGTGGCACTAAGACTAGTGTCTCACACCTTAGAATCACCTTAGAATCTTTGGTTCTGTTTCCTTTGCGCATATACCTGATGCACTCAAAAGAAAGTTAGATAAGAAAAGTGAGCGCTGCATTTTCACTGGTTATAGTGAACACGACAAGGCATACAAGCTATATAATCCTATCACCAAGAATCTTGTGGTGAGCAGAGACGTAAAGTTCATTGAAGACAAATGATGGAGTGATCTTTCAGACATACAACATGAAGATCACTCATATCAGCCAGATCTACCTATCAGAATTCCAAGATTGGAAGTACAGCAGCAAGAAGATGCAGCAGATGGTCCACCACAGAACTGGAAAACCAAAAGCTTGAGAGAGTTATATGAATAGACTCCAATTCTAGACGGGAAACTTTAGTTTTCTCTCTTCTCCTGTCAACCCACATATTTTAATGAAGCAGTGAAGGATGCATAGTGGGTAAAATCCATGAATGAAGAGATTGATGCAATAGAGAAAAATCAAACTTGGGATCTTGTTGACATCCCTACAGTGAAAACTAGTATTGGAGTCAAATGGGTCTATAAGACCAAATTGAATGTAAAAGGAGAACTTGAAAAGCACAAGGAAAGGTTGGTTGCCAAAGGTTATGCATAGAAGTATAGTATAGATTATGATGAAACCTTTGCTCCTGTAGCAAGGATGGATACCATCAAAGCTGTACTTGCCATTGCAGCACAAAATCAATGGCCTATGTATCAAATGGATGTGAAATATGCCTTTCTTCATGGTGTTCTTGAAGAAGAAGTTTATGTAGACCAGCCACCTGGTTATACTATCAAGGGTCATGAAGACAAAGTGTATAAGCTCAAAAAGGTCGTGTATGGTCTAAAACAAGGTCCACGAACTTGGTACAGTAGGATTGACTCCTACCTCATCAATAATGGTTTCAACAGAAGCAGCAATGAGCCCACTCTGTATGTCAAAATAGAGCAAGGTAAAATATTGATGGTATGTCTTTATGTTGATGACATAATTTACACTGGTAATTTGATGCTTGAAGATTTCATGGCAGTCATGAAAAAAGAATTTGAAATGACTGATCTAGGACTGATGAAGTAGTTCCTTGGCCTAGAAGTTACTCAAACTGATAAAGGTATTTTTATCTGCTAGCATAAGTATGCCACTGATATTTTGCAAAGATTCAGAATGGATAAATGTAAACCTGTAGAAACCCCTATAGCTCTTGGCACCAAGTTAACCAAGAATGGCAATGAACCAGTAGTAAACAATACACTCTATAAACAAATGGTAGGCAGTTTAATGTATTTGACTCCAACTAGACCTGATTTGATGTATGATGTTAGTCTTATATCCATATTTATGGAGTCTCCCAAATACTCTCACTGGAATTTTGGAAAAAGAATACCGAGATATGTTGCAGGCACACTTGGATATGGCCTCTGGTACACTCATACACCGAACAGTACTCTTATAGGGTACACTGATGTTGATGTAATTGTAGCTTCGGAATGTATTCACTTGTATTGTAACCTGATGTTTATTCCAGGATGTATTGTAATGTAATTAAGTCATGTCATACCCCGATGTTTATTTCGGGAAGTTTCTATGATGAGAAAGTCATGTCTAGTCATTGTGGGTAACCCTCCTATTGGTCAAGGGTTAAATTCCCCACAGTTGTGGGGAACTTGGGTTATTAGACTATCCTAGAGAAGTTGACCCTAGGTGAGTCATTGTAAGTCAGGGCAATAGTCCCCACCATTGTGTTAAGGATAAACCTCCTTGTTGGTCGGAGGAGGCAAAGTCCCCACAAGTTCTCGGGAACTAGGGTTATTAGACACTCCTAGAGATGTTGGCTCTAGTAAGTAATTGTTAAGTGAGACCGACATGTTGGAGTGGGTTCCAAGTGAATGGAAAAATATAAATAGAGAGTGAGTCTCTCTATTTATCACACACACACTCACTCATTAGGGTGCATGAGTGAGAGAGGAGAAGCTCTCTCAGTGAGAGAGAGAGAGAGACAGAAGTTGTGGAGATCATCTTACTATTTTCGGGTTTTACTTTTGGTGCTGGTTCTATCTCTGAGGAAGTTGTGGGGTTTTCTCCTTTATGGTTTCCTCAAGGAAAATTCTTTGTGTCTCTTGTCTCTTGTGTTGTGCTTGTGTCTTATTGTTGTGCATCTTATTCTCTCAGTTAAAGATCCTAATGTAATGCTAGCTTGAATGATAAAAATGAACATGGTATCAGAGCTAACCTGAGAAGAAGAAATTGTGCAGCTACAGAAGCTAGGGATTCTTACTTTTTGGGTCTCTCTCCACAATCCATCAGCAAAAGTATGATAGGCTGACTCTCCATTGAAGGGTGCATCTTTCTATCGAAGCGGAATTCGATTCCGAGCATTTTCAGTTTTCGGTGCGGGAAATTAGGGCTTTCTACAAAAGAGGAATTTTTGAGTGAGCCCAGCATAGGACTTCTCTACTCATCAAAATCGAAGTTTAGAGACCTGGATCAATATTTTTGGTTGAGCAAAACTCCAGGAAAGTCAAACCCTAGTTTGACCCTTAGCTAGAAAAACCCTAAATACTAAAACTTCTAAGTTTTGGTACATTCACTATATCCCGATATTGAAGAAGGCTCGAGAGCTAAAAATTGCATAGGCTAAAGATAAAATCTTGATGTACATTGTTTTCAAAATTCAGCCTCTGATTCACTATATTATAGGAGATATGATCCCTCCAATTTAGGGTTCCAGCCTCTTCCAGAATTCATCCCTAAATAGGACACCTATGGAGAATTTCTATATATTGGGCTACAAAGGTCCAAATGAAATTTATGAATATGTTCCAAAAAGGGAACGGAATTTAATTTATGTGGTCCAATGTTTAGACCCAGAAGATGAAACAGTGACACGTGGAAGTCTGTACAACTTCGCTGTTCGGAACAGTCCTATAACATGCCACCTTGGGAAAATGATAATAAGTCCCAATTAGTGAAAACAATTATGATTAAACCTATGGTGTTGGATCAAGGAAATGCGAGGATACCTTAGTGCAAATTTTTCAACATAGAGGAGCCATAATTTCATAGATACCGCATAAAGAGTAACAAGCATTTATGCAGGAGAAATTAGAAAACTAGGGCTTCCTATTCCGGGAGCTTCCCTCCGCTATTTTAAGAAAAGGAGTACATTGGACAACTCCATTTGAAGAGATATATATTTCTATCCAATCAGATCTAAAATATTGCAATTCTTGAAAATTAGGGTTTTTTCTGACAAACCCTAGATCAGCCAGCTCCGGAACCAGGACGAACACCTCAAATCGATAAGATCTAATCTTTTGTCATTTTCATTTGAGGTTCTCATTTCAAAGTCACTCTATCACATCAGTTTGATGATAATCTTGGTGAAGTTGACAACATCCAAGCATGGAAGTATATGATCTCTCTAAAGAAAATGAATTGGACACCTACATGAGTAGAGAGGTTCCAGTTCCAGAGGGATATGAGGCTAGAATCCTTACACAAGAAGACATTGGTCAAATACAAGAAGATCATTGTTGATTCAATCACAGATCAAATTGTACCACGAGTGTCTTCCATAAAGACACCAAATATGTTTGATTCATTGACCAAGCTATTTGAAGGGAAAAACATAAATCAGAATATGACCTTAAGAAACAAGTTGAAGAATGTGAAGATCCAGAATGCAGAGACCATACAGTCATAAGGGTCTCTCAAATCAGAGAACAACTTGAAGCGGTAAAAGAAGAAGTGAAGAATGCAGAAGTGGTGATATCCATCTTGAATGGCCTCCCGAGATCATGGGATTCATTCATTCGAGGAATGTGTTCCAGAAGGAAGTAATTACTTTCAGTAGACTCTGGGAAGAAGAAGAAGTTCAACTCATAAGAAGAGAAGAGAAGATGGGAGCAATTGAAGATCAAGCTCTCACCATCAAAAGAAGATCTTTCAAGCGATGAGGAATATGAAGAACTCAACTCTTGAAGAACCTCTTATCCACCTTATCATTTGGATAAGAAACGATGCTATTATGAATGAAGAATATGATGAAGCTGAAGGCTCAAGGAGTCTACCCACGAAAAAAATAAAGATAAGTATTCAATTGTCATTTCATTGTTTTGCATTTGTTTATATTTAGTTAATGCATTATGCATGATAGAATGTTTGCATTAATGATAGTATACTAGTAATATGCATGTGATGGGTAAGTAGCTCATGGTTCTATACAACTCTCCATCGCTACTTATCTAGAATGAAACCTCTTTGCTGACATATTGGATTAGTGCACAATCTCAATGTTGTCCTGGTAGAGATGGAAGGCATCTAGAAAAGTATCAGTGAGATATGGATGAATGTTGTATTGGCTAAAATAGTTGCATGATCATATATTTATGAATAAGAACTTGCCAGTATGAATATTCCTTATGAAAAGTATCTAACCATACAAATGCATTTGAATTGTAGGAAATATCACATACATAATTGCCTACAAGCAAAGAAGGATGAGACTTGTTCCGAAGAACAAGTGACGACAGTTCAAGATCTAAAATAATATGACGAATGCAGTGACATCATTGATGCAGAACCTTCCAAGAAGAAAGGGAAGACCAGTTCAAGAAGAATGATGTCAAGGATGAATTATTGATACATGAATGGAAGTTAGTAGTTCCATCATGCAGTAGATGGAAACATTGTGTGATACAAGGCAAGATTCAAAGAGACATTTGCAGCCAAACACATGACAGGAAGAATCATGTGTGCAAATGAAAGAATACCTTGTACGAGCTCAGAAGACACCCATGGGATAACACATACATGAGAAGCTTGATGAAGATCCGAACCCTTGCTACAAGGTTGACAAGCTCATAGATGGGTGCAAGTAGAACCTTTGAAAAGGTTCAAGATAGAGGATCTTGGTATCCAGTGATCCTAGATGGATACATAGAAGATTAGTAGCATGGGAAGCTACTTGTCACTCAGGTACAGAATGTTTCAGTGCATAGAGTATGGAAGACAAAGGGAGTATGATGCTTCACTTCAGAGGGAGTGAATACAGAAGATCCTGAGTTTCAACATGGTATGACAGGATGGATAGATTACTGATGACTCTAGGCTTTATCGAGAATAAAGCAGATTCCAACCTTTGCTTCAAGGTTGAAGGCGGAAGACCAATGATGCTCCTGTTATGTGTCGATGCACTACATTGTAGGCATGGAGGTGTGGACAAGGGGAGTATGCAGTAGAGATATTGAATAGGTTCATTATGATGGACTGCATGACCACACCTATGGCATCGAACCTAAAGCTATTGATTGTTGCTTCATCAGAGTCGGTTGATGCCATGATGTATCGTCAGATGATTTACCTGATAGATACAAGATCCGATATTTGCTTTGATGTGAACACATTGAGACATGTTCACTTGATGGTTGCAAAGGGTACAGTTGAGTATGGGTTCAAGTATGATACGAATTAGAAGATTAACTTGGGAGGTTATGTTGATTCAGACTAAGCAGTGTGCCATTGATAGGAAGAGCACTTCAGGGTGTTGCTTCAGTATGGGATCAGGTGTGATCTCTTTGTTTAGCAGGAAGCAATCCTGTGTGGCACCGCGTACAGTTGAAGCAGAGTATGTCGCAGCTTGTTCAACTAGTTGTGAGGCAGTATGGTTGAGGATGCTACTGTCTGATTTATTTGATCTCTAAATGGATGCTACTTGTATACATTGTGACAACCAGAGTTGCGTGAAGTTGTCAGAGAATCTAGTGTTCCATGAAAATTTGAAGCATATTGAGATAAAGTATCACTATATTAGAGATATGGTGCAGAGGGGAGCAGTGAAGCTCCAGTATGTTGCGACGGAGGAACATATAGCTGATGTATTGACGAAGCCATTTTCTAGGGTGAATTTTGAGTACTTCAGGAAGAAGCTTGGCGTTCACCAGATCGAGGTTTCCTCCAAGGGAAAGTGATGAGTCCCATAGCCATTCTAACATGGTGAGAGGATTGGTTCCTTCCATTGTCAGATGTAAGGGATGAGCCATTCTTCATGGTGAGAGGATTGGTTCCTTCCATGTTAGATATGAGTGCTAAATTCCATTCTTGGAATGGAGGTACCTGGTCAGTTACCAGAAACACTCAGTCCGGGATTGAGAGAGGCATTCTAACGAGTAGGCCAGATGTAAGGGCTGAGCCATTCTATAATGGTTAAAGGATTAGGTTCCTCCCATGTCAGATGTGAGTGATGGCTATTCTGTTGAGTAGGACAGATGTAAGGGCAACTGCCATTCTGGGAATGGAGGCACCTAGTCAGTTACCAGGTAGCTCAGTTTGGGACTAGGGGCCATTCTGATATGACTATAGGATTGGTTCCTACTTGATCAAATGTGAGTGCATGCCCTTCTGAACATGCATGTTGGATTGGTTCCTCACATGTGTCAGATGTAAGTGCAGAGCCTTTTTGAACATGCATGTTGGATTGGTTCCTCGCATGTGTCGAATGTAAGTGCAGATCCTTTTTGAACATGTATGTTTGATTGGTTCCTCGCACGTGTCAAATATAAGTGTTGAGCCTTTTTGAACATGCATGTTGGATTGGTTCCTCGCATGTGTCAAATGTGAGTGTTGGGCCTTTCTGACAGGGTTATGGGATTGGTTCCCACATGGTCAGATGTGAGTGTTGGGCGTGCCTTTCTAATATAATTATAGGTTAGTTCCTACATGATCAGATGTAAGTGCTGGGCGAAGACCTACATGGTGGCTAGGCCTACATCCAGCATAAAAAAGGGTTGGCTCTGGGTGTGTGCAAGAAGTCGAGGGACCTTTTAGATGCAATGGTGGAGTGAAGTCAATCACTCTTGATCCAAAAAAAAGAAATCATCCCGAGCAACACCGAACCTGCCAAGCCTAGTCCCAAGGCTGGCAATAGGCATGCCAACTAGGATAGTAAGAAAAATCACGCCTCTGTTTTAGTGAAGAGAATCGTGTGAGCAATTTCCTTCACTAAAACGGAGGCGCGGTTTCCTTCACTAAAACGGAGGTGCAATTTCGAAAGCTTGTTTTTTTTTTTTTTAAATCGGCCGAGGCCGTATTTTTCTCATAACTGCGCGGCTATTGGACTAATGAAAACCAACTCTCGACTGTGCATACGGGATTTTGGGTGTTCTTGAGCCCTCCATCTCCACCTTTGGATAAACCTCCCCTTTGTGAGGTATTTTCTTCATTTTTTTTCATTTTCTTCATCAATTTATTTGCCCTAGATTGAAAAATTAAACCATATTAAATTAAATTATGGCCAATTAAAACAAAAACCCAATGGAATTGCCCAATTGAAACAAAAACCCAATTTAATTGGCCAATGGAAACAAGAACCCCAATGTAATTGGCCAATTGAAACCAATTCCTCAATTTAATGATAAAAATGAAATAATTTTGATTATTTAACAAAATTCCCATGCCCAATGGAAACCAAAACCCCAATTAACTCAAAAAACAAATGAATATATTGGGATTTTTTCCTTGTCATGTTTTTTTTTGGACACTTTGTACACTCTAATGTTGAGTCTTTAAGTTGTGTATTTTATATAGTTGGTTGTCATATGATCCAAACCATCCCATTGTATCTATGATAACAATTATTGATGTAGGAATTGACAAGTGGCCTCATCTAAAGGAATTACCCTGCCTTCCTCATAGAAACACAGTCACCCTTATTAACAATAGCTACCATAGCCATTGAATATCACCCTCATCAAAATGATAATAATCTTCATTATTAATAAATGGCTTAGAAATTGATTACCAACTTTATTCAACAATAACCGCTCTCAATAACAATAAATAGCTTATGAATAGACTAACACTCTAACAAAGTGATCCATAACTAGAATAGAGTCTAACTACTAGTCTCATCCATATTACAATTCCCGTCATTAACAATAATTAAAACATGAAATAACTACCAATCTCATTAATTATCCTTAACTACAGCCCTTTTCATTTAAATATTAGTTTCCCAATTCAATTAACTAAAATTATTATTGAACAATAACCCCCTTTAATCAAAGATAGTAAAACTAACATCCTAATCCAAATGATATTCTCTCTAATGGTATCTATATTAAGAATAAGTGTCATTCTCATCATAATAAAGTTCATTAAATCACTATTTCCATATGCATATTCACAAGGATCCTTGTGAATCCATACCAAAATCCACAAATAAACACCTTATAATTTTGATGAAACTTCTTGAAGTTGCTCTTCCAAGAACATCAATAAACACCGTATAGTTTTGATGAAACTTCCCAATCCAAGTGTCAAAATAAGGTATAGTTCAGCTTCCCATGCTTTTAACAAATATTTCATCTTGAACGAAGGGTACTTTTTGGTTAACGTCAAGACAACAAAGTTCAACAATAGACTCTATGAACGTGAAGATACATAGGTAGGTTGATGTATTTGATTAAACATGCCAATCACATACTAGATCATACATGATATTTAATCCAGTGGAACTCTTGCAACCATAAAATCCATAAAGTTCTGCTAAATAGCCTTTGGAGTCCAAAAAACATCACACTACAACAAATAATTACATATCTAACAAAATTGTTTCCTATACTAGTATTTTATTCATCAACAACACATTATGCCACCTATTCTTTACTGTAAAATTCAAGATGAATCTTTAAATTTACATGATAGATTTAGTTTATATGTCAATAGTTATACAGTTTTCAGTTCTTAGATATGTCATTGTATCATGTGTTTATATTTCTAATGATATTTTATTTGTATTTATGATTGTAGTGGCTACTATGGATCGTAACAATGCGGAGATACTGAGGTTCATTGGCCATTTGAGAGAGATTGGTTCGGTTTGGAGGGGTGCATATGAGCTCTGCCGCTCCCTGTCAGATTCACTGTTATCTACTATTGATACGATCGCAAGATTGAATGGTGCGTTGTATAGCATCGCATCTTACAAGGAGAGAAAAAGGCAACAATATGATGATGGGTTGAGTTACAATGAGGTAAAAAAGCTGAAAATAACAAAACAAGCCATCTATTCATTGTTTAGACTGCCCAGGATGGATAACATCTGGGATATCAGCAGGCCACATATTTATATTGAGTGGTGCACTTTTCCACCCATCAGAGACAACTGGATGGATAGGTGGTACATGGTTTTTGACATCCCCCCTCACAACAATAGGGAAGTACCGATGTACTTCCTCCGAAAATTGTATGCAGAGTTTGTAATGGGGAAACATGTCAACTATTTTGACATGTTGGGCTTCCAGGGAGTTGGTAGGGGAATGCCCCAACACCGACCCCATGCTAGGCATAGAGATGCCAATCCACAGATACCTGCACCTTGTGCCTAGCTACCGAGGGCAGACATCCCTCCTGCACATGATATGGTTTCCCAGACACAGGATGCATTTTTTACTCTAGCTTAGATGGTCTCTCGACACACGACCACTATTGACCAGAGAGCGCCCTCTTCCTCTGCTGGTGTACAACCACCAACTTCTAGTGGTGGAGGGACATCTGTTCATGGGGATAGACCGACATCCCATGTGCCTCAGAGTGAGCCACACGTTTGCACATCGTGAGGGGCACCCTGTTATGGTCCTGGACCAAGACATGGTACAGTACGATGATTGGTGGTCAGGTAAGGACTTTGTTTTAAAACTCTGTTATTGAACTCAATTTTTAATTGTTCCATACTATATCTAACATATTAAAAGATTCGTAATATATATGCAATATTTACTCTTGCAGGAGATTGATGCCTCTCACGGGGGTGGTACTGCACCTGGTGTGGTTGTACCCGAGACCCAGAGAACCACAATTGAGGTAATATTTAAACACTTGTCATTTTGTTATTACATGTATAATTTTGTTAATGCATGTGTTAGTGTTGATTAATTTATTAAAATGTCTAATATTTACAATTTTTGAAGTTGCAGGAACCCCACTTAGAACGTGATGCTGAAGACATTGATATCAATGACATAGTCCAAGGTGGAATTTACGACTACTTGAAGAATGTAAGTACATGGGTTATGATTGAATCTTGTTCGAATTATTTAAATTTATTACTTTAAACTCCTTTATAGATTGTTAATGTAAATATAATTTTTAAACTTGCAGATGCTAGAGGCATCTGAAGAGGGGCAAGAAATTGATGGAAGTGGTCACTCCCATGGTGGAGATATGTCCCAGGAAGGGGTAAGTATATTACAACATGTTATTTTTTCAGTACATATTATTCCATCCATTCAAATCCATGTCTAACTATGGTAACACTTTATGAATGCAGACGTCATCGCAGATCCCTGCACCGCCTCTTTGGTATGGATCTCCCCGTAGTCTAAGCGTAGATAAGGGGGTTGTTTACACCAGACGAGGTCCCTCTTCCTTGAACAGAGCAGGTGTGCATGAGGATCAACCTACTCATCCCACGGTAATGTACACACTTCCAATGGCATTTGTTGGTTAGCTATGTATTCACTTCACAAGTGGTTTTTCTTAATGTTATTTTCGCATGTTTACAGCATCAGGATGTAGAGTCATCCGTGCCATACCTTAGTGGGATTGTTGATGCCGCTGTCAATGCCGCATCTACAATAGGGATAAGTCACATTGAGGTACATCTACTTGAATATTTGTAATTGTACATTTCATTTGTATTGTTTCTGGACATGCACGATGTCTAACTATTTAATCATTTGGTAAATGTAGCCACACCCTGGTCCATTAGTGCACGCAACTGAGGTTGATGTTCAACCTACGGCTCCTCTTACTACTGGAGCACACCGGCCTCATCCCCTAGAAATAGTTTTATCGGTGAGATGTTCATTTTTTACATAATTGATTAGTACTTTCTCATTCATGTACATGTTGATAATTCTTGAGATAATTGACATTTTTTTTTATTCGCAGAGAAGCATGGCAATGAGGCTCGCTGCATGGTCGAGTACAGCAGAGGAACCTACACCCTCGACACCATAGGCACCTATACCCCCGACGGATGCAATGAGTCTTTGTTTTATTTACAATTGAGTCATAATTTAAATTTTCAAACTTTGTTATTGATGGACAGTACTAGTTCAGTTACCTGATCAAGAAATATTGTCATTGATTTGCAGTCGCCAGAGATGCACAGTGGTCGTAGACAGAGCCAAAGAGCATCAGGGTCCGGGAAAAACAAGAGAAAGTTAGAATTTTGATGTGTTAGTCCAGGACAAATATGTATGTTTATGTACAGTTCGGAGTTAGAGTATAGGGGCGTGGTCCAGGACAGATGTACTTTTGTTTGCACATGTACATCAAATGTGTTTTTGATACATGTACATTGACAGGCCATAGTAGAAGATAGGATGACGATAAGGATGATGATGATGATGTTCATGATGTTGATGGTGATGATGATGTTCATGATGTTGATAGTGATGATGATGAGGATGATGATGATGATGTTGATGGTGATGATGATGAGGATGATGATGATGATGTTCACGATGTTGATGGTGATGATGATGATCATGATGAAGGTGATGATGATGATGATCATGTTGATGATGAGGATGATGATGAAGTTGATGATGACGACGATGGTGATGATGATGATGAGGATGAGGATGATCATGAGGATGATGATGATGATGATGATGATGACAATGGTGATGATGATGATGATGATGAGGATGAAGATGATGATGGGAATGGTGATGATGAAGGTGATGATGACGATGGTGACGAGGATGATGATGATGATGATGATGAAGATGATGAAGATGATGTTGATGGTGATGATGATGAGGATGATGATGAGGATGATGATGATGATGTTCACGATGTTGATGGTGATGATGATGATGGTGATGATGAAGGTGATGATGATGATGATGAAGATGATGATGATGATGAAGATGAAGATGAAGATGATGAAGATGATATCGATGGTGATGATGATGATGATGATGATGATGTTGATGGTGATGATGATGAGCATTAGAGGAAATTTGGGGTCTAAAATGGGCCTTATAAGAAAACGTGCCAAAATAAGTTTTTGTGAGTTGGAATTCAAGAACCAATAGAATTTCAATAAAATAAGTCAACCATAATGGTTGAATTGACATATTTGTCATTAAAAAAAACTACTTTTTTGTTTGTATTTTCGACGT
>LPNX010657834.1:1513206-1545706 GCA_001517045.1 Pseudotsuga menziesii | reverse complement strand
GATGTTGATGGTGATGATGATGATCATGTTGATGATGATGATGATGATGATGATGACGATGGTGGTGGTGATGATGATGTTGATGATGATGATGATGAAGATGATGATGATGATGATGAAGATGAACATGATGAAGATGATGAAGATGAAGATGATGATGATGATGATGGTGATGATGATGTTGATGATGATGATGATGAAGATGATGATGATGATGATGAAGATGAACATGATGAAGATGATGAAGATGAAGATGATGATGATGATGATGAAGATGAAGATGATGATGATGATGATGAAGATGAACGCTATTTTTGTTTTTACAAAACGCGCACATGATTGGTTTGTATATAACGTGCACGCGTTTTGTTTATATAAAATGCGCACCCATTTTGTTTAACTAAATCACGCTCACATATTATTTAAATTCAAGAACTTATTCCCTCCAAATGATAAGGCCGAGCCTCCACCCATGCTTTCATGGAATTCCTATGCCTATGTGTTTGCTTTGTACTTTGCTTCGGATTCAACATGTCTGTGCCTTGGAGTATGATAAACCATGGCTAATTCAGCATTATATCCAAATTTTCAATATGCTCATGTTTAGCGGTTCGTCTAATTATGCTGCACACCTCCATTTTTTATGAGATTTTAGAAACAGATATGGTTTTTTTTGCAGATTCTAAATATGTAAATTTTAACAAGAATACATAATTTTTTCTATTTTTTTCTTATTTATCTTCTGTCATCACTCCTCAACTCAAAAAACACACTGGTAATGTTTTGTCCATATCTCTTTCGTTTCTCAACCATTTAAAAAAAAAATTGTATGGTGCACTAAAGAACACCAACCTATACATGCGATAAAAAACCCATTTCCAAATAATTGCATTAAGACATTCAAACGCTGCACCCACAATTGACATACCATTTTCGAGGTTTGATCTCTTAGATAATTAATAAAAAATTTAAAAATATTATTTTTATTATTGGAAAAATAGTTGTGCACTAGTCCTATATGTTCTCTATATGTATACCAGTTTCTGTAAGTTTATTCCATCATTTAGACACTCAGATGCTGCACCCACAAAAACATATACCTTATAATTTGTCTGAAAAATAAAAAGTGCCCGTTAAAATTTATCTAACTTTAGATAGTTAACAGCATTTTCAATAGAAAAAAAATATATATTTGGAAAGGTCATTCAATTTCCTACATTTCTTGTTTTTTACTGATCGCAAGATTCATTGTGTAAGTGTCTAAAAATATCCATGCAAGTTGATGGATTCCTGTTTTTTCAGTTTTGTATTGCATCTAACGCGCCAAAAGAGACCCTCAACTTCTTGCACACACCTCTCTGTAGAACTTCCTGTGACAAGAAGAATCATGAGATAGAACCTATGAAGATTTAGTATTGATGATCCAGCAAAGATGATCCAGATCCAGAGATGATCCAAATCCAGAGATGATGCTCCAGAGATGATCCAGATCGAGTGATGATCCAGATCGAGAGATGATCTAGAGCTGATCCAGATTGAGTGATGATCCAGATCCAGTGATGATGATCCAGATCGAGTGATGATCCAGATCCAGTGATGATGATCCATATCGAGTGACGATCCATATCCAGAGACGAAGATGAATTGAAGACAAAGAAGGCGAATAAGACTTGAAGATGTAGATGACAAGAAGATCTAGAGAAGAAAACCAGTGATGAAAATTGTGTCAAGAGAATACCTTCCTAGTTAAGAGGGAGTGTTTATGTAATTGTAACTTCGGAATGTATTCACTTGTATTGTAACCCGATGTTTATTCCAGGATGTATTGTAATGTAATTGAGTCATTTCATACCTCGATGTTTATTCCAGGAAGTTTCTATAATGAGAAAGTCATGTCTAGTCATTGTGGGTAACCCTCCTATTGGTCAAGGGTTAAAGTCGCCACAGTTGTGGGGAACTTGGGTTATTAGACTATCCTAGAGAAGTCGACCCTAGGTGAGTCATTGTAAGTTGGGGAAATAGTCCCCACCATTGTGTTAAGGATAAACCTCATTGTTGGTCGGAGGAGGCAAAGTCCCCACAAGTTTTAGGGCACTAGGGTTATTAGACACTCCTAGAGATGTAGGCTCTAGTAAGTAATTGTTAAGTGAGACCGACATGTTGGAGTGGGTTCCAAGTGAACGAAAAAATATAAATAAGGAGTGAGTCTCTCTATTTATCACACACACACTCACTCATTAGGGTGCATGAGTGAGAGCGGAGAAGCTCTCTTAGTGTGAGAGAGAGAGACAGAAGCTGTGGAGATCATCTTATTGTTTTTGGGTTTTAATTTTGGTGCTGATTCTATCTCTGAGGAAGTTGCGAGGTTTTCTCCTTTATGGTTTCCCCGAGGAAAATTCTGTGTCTCTTGTCTCTTGTGTTGTGCTTGTGTCTTATTGTTGTGCATGTTATTCTCTGAGTTAAAGATCCTAATGTAATGCTAGCTTGAATGATAAAATTATAACAACTGACAGTGATTTTGTAGGTAGTCTTGATAATAGGAAAAGCACATCTTTTGTAGGTAGTCTTGATAATAGGAAAAGCACATCTAGCTATGCTTTCCATTTGGGTACAAATCTGATCTCTTGAGCATCTTAGAAACATCCCATTGTGAGCATGTCTTCTGCAGAAGCAGAATATGTAGTAGCCATCGCAGCAGCTTACCATGCAGTTTGGCTAATAAGACTGTTAAAAGATATGGGACACACTCCAAAAGATCCCACTTCTATTTTTTGTGATAATAACTCTGCAATATAGTTGTCTAAACATAATGTATTTCATAAAAATAGCAAACACATTGACACTCGCTATCACTTCATTCGTGAGTTAGTCAATGAAAAACAAATTTCTTTACTGTTTTGTGGCTCTAAGGAGCAGTTAGCTGACATGTTCACCAAACCATTGGGAACATCTGCATTTGTATATCAGAGAGAGCACTTAGGCATATAAAATGCTGATGATGTACTGCTAGTTGAGATTAAGGGGGTGTGTTGAAGAGAGTAATCTCACCCATAGTTAAGTTAGTGAGTTAGGTAACCCATGGTATTTACCTACCTGTGGTATTCACCCACGGTATTGTTGTTTTCTATTTCCTATTTAAACAGCTTTGAATAATGAGAAGGCAATCATCTGCCCATAGTGTTTCTGTTGCTCCATTCTATTCTTTCTCAAAAACGTCACATTGCAAGGCATTTGCGAAGGGTGTCTCACTTCCCCAATAAGTCACTTTCCCAATAAGTCCTGTACTAGATGTCCTTTCACCAGAAAGTCCAAAAAGTCTAGAGATAAGATATGTGGTTGTGTGTTGCTTAAATCAATGATTTTTCAGTAATTTTTTTTTTACTTTTTTAAAAAGAGAATCATATTTATTTATCTCTTTTTATAAGTTAATTTATTGAATTAGCAAGCCACAAGTAAATTAGCAAGTGAAGGTTTATGGACACAACTAACTAGCTATTAAACACATTAAATATATAATTTTATATCCATTATTTATACCAGATGTTACTATTTCTTTAACCACCCTTTAACTAAACCTTATTTAAATCTTAATCATCATTTAAGCATAACAAGATACAAATACTATTAAATGAATCCTTGCTATACATTTGTTATAATTAGGTTAATCTTGTTAATCAGCTCAAGCAAGTAAAATATATAAGATAATATACCTATAAACATAATTTAAAGATTAGACACTCACAAATAATTTCTCACTACTTGTTTTTTTTACCCCAAATTTAATTTTGATTTTATATTTGTCATTTATTTATTAAAAATTAAATTAACTTGATGATCACTAACCAACTATTTTATAAATTATATATATGCACTACAAATTTAAAGGGTATGCCGAGCCAACTCTAACTTTTGGTAAAATTACTATATCTCAATCAACTTGATTTGAATTGGAGCTCACTTAGAGTTTCTTACTACTACTGATTACAAAGGATCGTAGAATTACTCTATCTCAATCAACTTTATTTGATTTGGAGCAAAGTTAGAGTTTCTTATTACTGATTTGAAAGGATAGTAGAATTACTATATTTCAGTCAACTTTATTTGATTTGATTTGGAGCTCATTTAAAGTTTCTTTAGGAATCAGTAATTACTACTCATTACATAATTACAATATGTTGGAAATATTAATTATTTGTAGATCAATATCTGATTTCAGTCTACTTAGGTAATATAAACTAGTCGAATTAATTTTTGAAGCTAAGTTTGTAGGTAGATAGTTATTACAGCCAAGTTTCCTATAAACAGTAGAAGAAGATTGTAATTCAAGTTAGACAATAGACACAAGAGACAGAGGAACTCTAACTGAGAAAAAGAGAGTGAAGTTGAAGCTCAAGCTTCTGTGTTTGTGATTCTGTTAAAGAGCTCAAACTCTGTAAACAAGTTTGGATCGGTGAGCCAAGTTTGGATGGACAAGTTTGTATTGTTTTTATTATTTCGGGACAAGTTATTTATATGAAATAGTTTATGGTTGAATGCATTTAGCCGCACATTTACTCCAGAGTTAATTGTGTAAATGTTGTTTACAATTAAGGTTGAGTGAAAGAACAAGAATCCATAAATTTCTCACCCAATAAAAGTTCCAATTTTTAGATAGAGTGGTCAATACAAGTTTTCTATTTAGATATATGTTTTTAAGAGTTCCGTACAATTATTATTATTGTGTAGGTTTTTACTTTACCTCCTTTTGATCCGTAGCATCCACGCCCTTTAGTTGAGCACGTTTTCTGCAAACGACTCTCATTCTCCATGGTTAAATACATCCTCAGGTGTATCGACAAAGACAAAGCATAACCATATTGTTGTTGAATACTCACTTAGGCGTCCCCTTGGTTTTGTTTCCCATCTCCAACTCGTCAACTACCTCAAAACACGCAGTTACAATTCAAAACACACAGCAGTGGATTGAGGGCCATGCAGCCGTGACTGGATATGCACCTGAGAGACATGAATTTGACTTAAAAACTATTAGGTATAATAAGATAAGTGATTGCCATATGACAATGGTGGAAAAAAGAGCTAAAATGTAGAAGAATGAGAAATGAAAGATTGTGACATGACAATGAATAAGCATATTATTGGTTTTTATATGTATAAATTATGTTTCATGATATATTTTGATGGTGTGTTGTTTGAATACACTTGGATTATAGTGTTACCTAATTTAATTTTACTCAATATCTTATTCAAATGATTTTGACTCATTACCAACTGTCATCAAGAATATAAAAAGCTACATAGGTCTTGAAATAAAATGAGTTGAAAATCTATTATATTGTAATAGAACTGTTTGAAGCGCACCATCAAGCTGTTATATTCTATGTTGTATAGATATCGACATTGAAGAACATTGCATCATTAGAGTCCTAGCTAAATACAATCTTTAAAGGCGATTTCTGAGCTGAGATTATATTCCAAACTGGCTGAAGCAGGCAAGTGAAATGGGCGAGCAAATATATTCCTGGTGTCTGGGGTTTATTATCTTGGCGTTTGCAGGAACACTTCTTCATCTCAGATGGGGTAAAGCAAGAAGACACCGAAAACATTACAAGTTGCCGCCGGGTTCTAGAGGGTGGCCATTGATCGGAGAGACCATCAGCTTCATACGAGGCATTAGTTCCAGTGCTCAACCACTCAAATTCATTCAAGAGCGTGAGCGCAGGCAATATTTTTTCTTTTTAATGTCGACTAATTTTATAAATAATGTTGTTGATATATCGATGAGGGACTTATGAAAGCGAAAATGAACAACTCGCGTTGAATTTGCAGGTATGGTAATATATTCAGATCAAGTTTGTTTGGACGAGGTCGATTGGTTGTTTCTGTAGATCCAGAATTCAACAAATATGTCCTTCAAAATGAAGGCAGGCAGTTTCAGGCCAACTATCCCAGATCTCTTCGAAATCTCATCGGTAAATTCGGTTTGCTATCGGTGCACGGAGATTTGCAAAAGAAGCTCCACGGGATCGCTGTAAGTTTGATGAGCTTCGAGAGGCTGACTGTGGATTTCATGGAGGACATACAAACCCTTGTGCACACAACGTTCAAGACTTGGGAAGCCAAGGGGATATCCATCTTCAAGCTGAGTGTCAGGAGGTAATTAGTAATTTCAAACAACCAACCAATATAAAACGGCATTGCTATAATTACTCAGATGGATCAATGTGTATCGATAAATTTATGGAATTCAGAGGTATAGGAATTTAGAGCATTATTTATTTGGAATTTTGAGAAAAATTGACTTGGATATTATTTAGAATTGTGCTAAATTTCTAAGGAATCCTATTATGGTGTAATTCTATTTATCCTTAAAAATTGGTAAAACATATCAAATTTCTGCAAAATATATCAAGTATCGAATATGTAATAAGAAATTTTCTGGAATTTTCATATTTTTCGAACTGTGATCAAGCTTCATTATCTATGTCCATTTAGAATTGAGGACATTCATACTATGCATAGAACATAGACTATGCTAACTCTACTTTGCCTCTAAAAATTTGTAAATGTTTTTAAAGGATTTGTGAAAAAGTAAATTCTCTGCTACGAGATGAAATGAACTTGCTCGTTAAGTTCTTACCAACTAGTCAAGAAACTATTTCAATTGGTATCATTTAATTACCAGCTTAGGTTTTAGGTTTTCACTCTTTTAGTAGCTTGTTCTGAACTTAAAATTCGCTCCTATAATTTATTACCATGTAGTTATGAAATTGTTTTAATTGGTCCCAGCTAACCACCAAGTCTTTCTATAGCTTGTGTTGAACTTGATGGCAAAACAATTGCTGGACTTGTCACCTTCCAAGGAGACTGAGGAGATTTGTCAAGCGTTTGTTCACTTCTCTGCAGCTGCCCTCTCTGTTCCAATTAGAATCCTGGGCACCTCATATGCAAGAGGAATCAAGGTGCACATGCATTACCTTTATAGTGATTTCATTTGTTTTATAGTTATGCGAGGATTAATAATGAGTGGCAGTGCTACAGGCCAGGGAATTTTTAATAAAAAAGATTTATAAGGCTATTCAGGACAGAAGGCAGGATCCCCGAGCAGTCCATAATGATTTGTTGACAAAACTTCTGAAAGAAGACTATTTTTCAGAAGAAGTTATAGCAGATTTCATACTATTCTTGCTCTTTGCGGGTCATGAGACGTCATCCAGATCAATGTCGTTCGCTATCAAATTTTTGACAGACTGTCCCAAAGCTTTGCAGGAATTGAAGGTGTGTGAATGTATAGCATCCAACTCCAAGAATATCCGAAAGTTCCTTGGGATACTAACTAAGGAATCATAAATACGAACATTCCATTCATTTATGTTGGTATTGATGCAGTAATATTGAACAGTACTTATTGTGACATATGCATGGTACAGGCTGAGCACGACGCTCTGTTAAAGAGAAAAGGGATTTCAAGCAACCAAAAGCTCGCTTGGGATGACTACCAGTCAATGAAATTCACGCAATGTGTATGAAATTCGGTTTTTAATTACAATATAGTGAATGGCAATGGATCATGACTGAGACCGTGTCTTTGTTTGTGTAATTGATAGGTTATAAATGAAACACTTCGTCTCTTCAGCTTAACTACAGGTGTTTTCAGAGAAGCAAAAGAAGATATTAGAACAAAAGGTATCAGGGAGTATTTTTTTGTGTTGAATGGCTGGTGCATCTTTATACATTAGTTATTATAATTCCATTTCACTAGGGATCTTTGATTATAAAATTTGGTTATTATAATTTCATTTCACTAGGGATCTTTGATGATAGTTTCAAACTTGTACTGTAAGGAGGCTTTGTGATTCCAAAAGGGTGGACGGTGTTCCCGTTTTTTACAGGCACCAATCTTGACGAGAAGTACCATTCTTCTGCTCTCACATTTCACCCGTGGCGTTGGCAACAGGATCTGCATAATCAAGTAATTTGTCCACATTAAATGCCCAACTACATGTTGTTAGGACCCCAATTCTGTACAACATATGACTTTGTTCAAAACTTATAAATGTTATATCGCAGGAGCTCTCAAATAATCCTTTGTTTATGCCTTTTGGAGGAGGTGCCAGGCATTGTCCAGGAATGCATCTCGCAAAACTTGAAATAGCCATTTTTCTTCATAACTTTGTCACCAAATTCAGGTCTTAGTTTGCCTTCGGCCTTTCACAGTTAATTCAATGTATAGAATTTAGACATTGATTTTTCTCAAGGTTAAAACAAACAAGTAAAAATACTATTTCTTTCACAGATAGTTGAATATTGATTTAACAGATAGTTGAAAGTATTAAGGTTCAGATATTGATTTTTCTCATCCAGATCAATCATGACTAACCATGAGAAAAACAAACATTTACAAATGCATTAGAGCGAAGGAGATTTATACGGGAATATGAATTTATTTATGGTACAGACAAGCTCGGAAATATTAACAAATCCCTTAATATGTTAAATTGGTTTCTTTTATATGTACTGATGTACTGAATTGCAGATGGACGACACTGCAAGATGATAGGATCTCCTACTTTCCTCTTCCTTTCTTGATCAAAGGCTTCCCAATTCATCTACGTTTCCGAGACACAGTGGAGGATTAACTGTCTCAAAGTCCGTCACAAATCGTTTTGGAAATGTCTCAATATTTGTAATATATGTCGTGGGTATTTGAAGATTTCAAGGGTTAAACCATTTAGCTCAGAGCTAGTATCATAGCATAGCTAATACTCTTGCATGTTACCATGCATAAAGTTGTATTGTTAATTCTCATTTATATAATTTTTACTTTTACTTTGTATAAAGATGTATAGTTATTCTTAGTGTAAACGTGTTTTTTTTTTGCATATGTAATTGTTTCTTTATTTAATATGTTTTTTTCCTTGGTAAAATATGTTATTTCTTATTTTTATAATTATTAGTTTCATTTTATATAAAGTTGTTTTATAGAGATGTTTTATAATCTTAAATATTTTATAATTTATTACCATAAAGATGTTTTACTATATAAAAATGAGATATAAGGTAATTTAAAAGAAAAAAGAAAAAAATACTTATATTTTTAGTATCTTAATTTACATATCAAAACATTTTATTTTTCTTTAATGTTAAAAGAAGTAAACTTGGAAAAAAAGAAAAAACTACCACACTAAAAAAACATGTAATGTACTCATCAACTAACAAATTGTTACAACATAAAATCTATGGAGAAGTAAATTGGGAAAACACATCCAAAATAAAACATGACCCTCCAAATAACATTAAATGTATTTGTCAACTAACAAATGGTTACAACGAAAAAATTATTGAGAAATATATGAGCATAAGAGTATGTTAAAACTCATCCATTTAATTGGAAAGTTGTTTTTCTCAATAAATATGCAAAAGCCATAAAGTATTTATGGTTTTAGAATTCTACAAGCTAGAAGCATTTAATTGGAAAGTTGTTGTTGTGTAGGTTCATTACCTACTATTGATTTTCTTTTATTCCCCATGACTCAACATTAATTATCTTCTTCAACCCAACAATAATCACCAACTTTTGACACACCCATCCCATTATTCACCCACTTGTCAGATATCTTCAATAAGTATAAGAGAGAATGCATCAAACTACATGCTAACTTCTAGGGTGCATAAGCCCCATAGAATCGCAACACTACTTGAATTTAAATATGCTCATTAGTTGTGTCAACACATTTGCAACATTTCAAAGTGTCAACTTTCCTTAGGATGACCTTTCAATTGTCTACCAACATGATATGAATAAAATGGTATTGCATATCAATATGGTCTATCATTGCCTGAAAGGTTAGAATCTAAGCTAGAAAAATGCCAATGTTACTATCACATTGAAATATAATCGCTCGTTGATTTATCCCTACACTTGAAAATAGTTTCACAAGTCGAATGGCCTTGTTATACACGTGATTAGCTTCCATATAATTCATCTCTATAATTCAAAAGGTGACAACAATCCATCGCTTTCTCATCTAACTCACTACTCCACCAAATAGTAGTAACATGTCTCTACTCATATAGACCCTTCTATCTACATCCCTTATTTAATTAAAATCCACATTATAACCATGTAAGTCCACTTAGTGTGGGTCTCCTCACACATTTCTATGATAAAAAATTGAATACTTAGAAATTCCTTGGAAATATGTAAAGACCCTCTTCACTGTAGCCGAATACCAACAAAAGACTCCCAATACTTCAGAAATGTCTTTTCTAGTACATAGCATAATATATATGAAACTACCAATTGGACTAGAATAAGGAAAACAATTCATATCCTCCATGTTTATGGGTGTTGCAGTAAATTGTTTAACTAAAATTAACACTTAAAGGTTTATGATTTTCCATACATAAATATTGTATCACATAGTTCTTGTACTTACACTACCTCAAACAAAGCTTTATGTTGTTTTTATATCTCATAATCTCAATTCCTAATATCTATTTAGCCCCCATGTAATTTATGTCAAATTGTATTGAAAGATAAAACTTAAAACCACGAATCACATCTCTACTGTTACCAAAAAATAACATATCATCTACACATAGTGTGATAACAAGGAAATGACTTCCAATCATATTTGTAATACACAAAATGATTTGATTTAGATATTAGGAATCTCAATTTCAAGATGAATTAATCTCTCTTTTGGTAGCCTAATATGAGAGATTGAGAGATTGTTTGAGACCATATAAATATTTTTTTAATATTTAAACCAATGAATCTATCCCTTTTTCAATGTATTCCTTTGGTTATGGTTATGTCATATAGATCTCTTCTCTCAAGTCACCATGTATGAATATTATTTTCACATCACTGTATTCTATCTTTAAAAAACTACTACTATTACTACTATAATTTTATCTTTAAGAAACTACTACTATTACTACTATAGATAATAGAAATATGATAAATGCTATGGAAAAAATATCACCAAAATCTAAATCTATCTCATCAACGTAGAAATATTTTTTGCAACCAACCTTGCTTTGTACTTTTCATCCATTACATACAAACTAATCTTCTTCTTAGCACAAAATAACATTGAATGGGTTTTCATCCACCAATTAATGGTACCAAATCTAATGTATGATTATTTTTTAGGGATACCATCTCCTCACACATAGACAAACTACAAGACTCGTTATCTTCCATATCCATTTCCTCTTTCACAATACTAGGTTCACCGATGTTCGTAAATAAATAAAATTTAAATATGAAATTACTTGGACTATAATTTACATATTTAGTTTCTTTCATTTTTCGGTCAACCTCCATAAAGGTTGACGTGTAGTTTCTTCTTCCTCATGTAAAATTTGTAAGTGTTCCATCTCATTAGGCCCATAATGAACTTCTTTTTCATTTTCTAGTTCAACTTTTTATGTCATGGGTGTTAGCTAAAAAAAACATCTTCTCTTCCTCTTATGGTTGCACCTCTATGGGAGAAGACTTAAATATTTGAAAATATCATTTCTAATAAAAAAATACCACCATAGAATCCCAAAACATGTACATTTTCACACCATCCTTATAGCCAATGAAAATTCAATTCATCATCTTGTTTTTCAGTTCTAGCAACTTCTCCTTATTCACATGAGCATATCCCTTACAACAAAACACATGAAGATGCTAAAGTGAGGGATTCTTTCCCATATAGACCTCCAATGTGGTATTATCCACATGAGATGATGTGGAGACATTGTGATCACATAACATGCAATAGAAGTTGCTTCTACCCAAAAAATCTTCTCCAAGCTAACTCAACTACTTATACTCCTAGGTATCTTTATTAATGTTGTGTATATCCATTCCGCAACTCCATTCAACCAAGGGATAGCCAAAGTTTTATTATGTACTTTAGTGCGATTCTCCTTATAAAAAGGATCAAAATTTATATACCAAAACTCTTCGTCATCATCAGTCCTCCAAAACCTAATATTCCGACCAATTTGATTTTCCAAGAGAGATTTAAACTCTTTAAATTGATTGAATATCTCATATTTAGTCCTATGAAATACATACTTATGTCCTTCTAGAATAATCATCAATTAGTGACATATAATATAAATCGTTAAAAATTGAAGGAACTTTAATATGACCTTGTGCATCAAAATGAACTAAGTACAATAACATAAAAGATTTGTGAGAACTAGAATAAAATTGAACACAATTACATTTTCCATATATGAAATGGTTAGAAAATTCAAATTCAAGAAAAAAATCATCATATACATAGACAATATTTTTAATTTTCAAGGCTTGTAGGCCCTTCCAACATACAGGTTGCAATCTATGGCATGATATCCTTGTCTTCCCTACAAGAAAATCAGTTTATGAAGAAAGTTCTTGCATAGGTACCCCAAAAGAATGACCATAAAAATTAGACACATGTTCAAATTGTAAGGATGTAGATTGTATAGATTTGTTCACAACAAAAATTGAAGAACTATTACATTAAATCATAAATGGCACATGCATCAAGATTTAACAAAGTTTCCACGGGAGCATGCCTAGAAAACACCATAACTCTTCACGCCATATTATAATAGTTTTAAGAGAATATAACATTCACACTCACATGATTAATTTTTTCTTGTTGATGGTAGCTTACATACAAAACTTTAAATGTGAAAAAATTCAAAATGTGATCAATAATGTATGAGAACTAACTACATTGAAAGGATAATCATGGCCAACAAATACCATCCCACCATCATATTTCTCATTCTCTAAAAATAATTTAAATGAGAATTTAGGAAGGAATCTCTAGACTAGTTTACCTACCACGCAGAATCGCAAGTATAAGTTTCCAAACCTACAACAAAGGACGTATCTCAACCACCCTCCTAATAAGATTTTTCAAACCCATCAACGACATCTTTATTTTCCTTTTTACTTCTCTTCCTTGTATTTTCTTTTAAGATTTTTGACATTGCCATAATACCAACGTTTTTTCTTTGAAAGTCACTTGACAGTCCAAGGGACTTAGGCCTCCCTTAGGATGTGAGATCTTCCCTTTTCAATTTTCTTTATTTTCTCCTTCAATTTTCTATGAATAACCAAGATCTCATTAAAGGATTCATAATCTTTCCTCCTTGCCTCTTCTAACAGAACTGTATTAATGAACTCATCAAGTACTAATGTATTTATAGTGATTCTAATGGCAATTAATAGGTTTTCTGATTAATATGGTTGCATGAAATGGTCATACAATGATCCTCCTTCCATCTTTACCCTGCTTGAAATGAAATGAGCCATAATTGCGATAAAGTCATTCATATGCCCAACAATGGATTCGCCATCATTCATTTTCAAGGTGAACAACTTTTTGCAAAGAAAAAGTTTATGAACCAAAGATTTAGCTTGGTATAGATATTCTAATTTATTCTAGAGAGTTGTCAGTGTTTCCTCTTTCTCAAAACTAAATAACACTAACTCAACCTAATAGATCCTAATTAGGATTCTCTCTTTTCTTTTCAACACTTCGCATTCTTCATATTCCATATGAACAAGTTTAATTCTAGACACTACAACCATATATATCGATCACTAAGAAAATCCTCCTTCTTGATCTTACATGGCTGAAAGCTGGTTCTTAACTAAAAATCTCTATTTATACTCTATATGTGCTTGTTATTTCATTACAACGACATTTTTTTCTATGCAAACTCCCACTCAAACCAAGATTGGATAAAAAAATGTTGTTCTTAAAACCTTGGATCTAAGCACAAGGTCTTCACTTAATGAAACCATGTCATAGCGCCTTCGTTCATGGGATATTAAAGAATACCCCTAATTTCACTAGATATTGATAATTACTTACAAAAATTATTTTGTTGACCCCCCCTCCCAATACATAGTATTAATTAAACAACTGGGCCTATTTTTAAAATATATTCATTATTTTTACTCTAAACCCATTTTTATACCCCCCATACCCTATTCCCGACACCCCAATAACTAAAATATGTTGACCTAATTTTTCAAAATTAAAAAACCATCTTTATCAATGAACGTGATAAGATATTGCTCAAAAAGGTGAATCCCTCGTGGATCCAAGGTGATCAAGCTCTCATACCAAGTGAATGGAAGTAGAGGTATAGAATATGCTTCCTACATTAATAAAGGAGAAAGAATGTGCAATCATCTAAATAAAAAAAAATTGTAGTAATGAACAACCTAATAATATATAACCATTATAGAACAATTTTTGAGGAAACACTTCTAGAAGAAAAGCCATGTACTCTAAAGCACACTTAATGCATTAATTGAAAACTAAAAAATGGTGACAATATATATATATATAGTGTCTAGGCAACCAATAGTGTCATTAACATAAGAATCAAAAGTATTATAACATAAGAATTTTGAAGAGAATTTACACACTTAAGAGTAAGTCAAAAAATCACACACAATTTTTTCAAACCTTAACACTTAAGAAATATGGATTATAAACTAAAGTTGAATGATACTTATGTGATAATCACTACTTTAATGAAGACAACTCTCCTAACACCTCTCCATTCTCAGTAAATCCCAAATTTACTCTCTTATGTTTGCAATCTAAAGTATATATATATATAATTTCGATATTTTAAAGATTAGAAGAATATGATATATATATAATTAGGATATTTTAAAGATTACAAGAATAGGGTATATTGAAGCAAAATAGATTAATACTAACATGATTAGGGATCCTACCTATATTTAGTTTCGAAATTACAGACTAGGAAATTAATTTAAATAAGAAGTGTAGCGATGCATTACTAAATCGATCGTATAGGAAGAATTTGGAAATAAAAGATTCATATCCATTTATGTGCAGAATTCGATTTCCAAATAATACTAGAATTCTTAATCCAATTATAGACGTTAAATCATAGAATTCCCCAGCTTCTACTAAACATTTAATCGTAGTAGACTAACTTATACATACTAGGTCCTACATTAGCCTCTTCATATCTAGAATAAAAACATTCTACAATCATTTTAAAACATAGATTATGAACCTGACACCAATGCTGGGAAAAAAAAAGTGGAGAAGTTGTTCCTCCCAACCAACTCTGAGAGCAACCAAGTTACTTGGTCCAGAACCCTCGATCTTGTTCATTGAATCACAAGAGAAAAATCCTTCAATGCACCATCTCTTGCATTCTCATATTCAATCCTTGTCCAATGCTAGCCTCTTGCTCCTCATGGACATACTAATATATAGTATTTTTCCTACAACTTGGACATTTATGAGCCTCCATCTGTTTAGCACTCAACTAGGAGTTATGACATAAGTTTTGGGGAGGATGCCTCCTGCATCTTGATTTCTCACTCACTGGCTTCTTCCACTTGTATTTTCCTCTTGTGGGTCAGCAAACACTCTTTAACAGCTATATCCACTTTTGTCCCCCCTTCAACATATTTTATTAAATAAAATGAATTATTACAAAATGTTTTATTTTTCTTTTTTCCAACACTAATAAAATAATAAAAATAATAGTTAAAGTATTTTTTCAGTAGAATTAATAATAAACTATTAATTCTCTGTGCATTACATAAATAACACTAACTCAACCTAATAGATCCTAATTAGGATTCTCTCCTTTCTTTTCAGCACTTCGCATTATTCATAGTCCATATGAACAAGTTTAATTCTAGATGCTACAATCATATATCTCGATCACCAAGCAAATCCTCCTTCTTGAGATTACATGGTTGAAAGTCATTTCTTAACTAAAACTCTCTATTTCTACTCTAGATGTGCTTGTTATTTCGTTCCAACAACATTTTTTTCTATAAAAACTCCCACCCAAACCAAGATTGGATAAAACAATGTTTTTCTTAAAACCTTGGATCTAAGGTGATCAAACTCTTATACGAGATGAATAGAAGTAGAGGTATAAAATATGCTTCCTACATTAATAAAGGATAAATAATGTGCAAACATCTAAATAAACAAAATTGCGGTAATGAACAACATAATAATATATAACCATTATAGAACGATTTTTGGGGAAACACTTCTAGAATAAAAACCATGCATTCTAAAGCACACTTAATACATTAATTGACAACTAACAAATGGTGACAATATATATAGTCTCCTCGTAGCCCACTTAATGCATTAATTGGCAACTAACAAATGGTGACAATATACACAGTGTCTTCTCCACCAAGAGCGTTAGTAACATAAGAACCAAAAGTATTATAACATAAGAATTTTAAAGAGAATTTTAAAGAGATTTTAAGAACTTCATAATAACTTAAAAAATCACACAATTTCTTCAAACATTAACACTCAAGAAATATGTACTTACGTGATAATTAGTACTTTACTCAATACAACCTCTCCTAACACCTCTCAATGCTTAGTAAATCCCAAATTAAAATATATCCAATGATAGGTGAATCCCAAATTAAAATACCTTTACAATGGCATTTTATAACTCAACAAGTGGAGCTACTAAAGGAAGCAAGTCCCTTCCTAATGAATTTGATTACTATTGCAACAAAGGTCAGTGCCATTGCATCATAGTTTCGTCTTTTTGCATTAAGCAAAGAACAGACCAAATGGTGTGCCTGGTGATTGATTTGAACATAGTTTCTTCTTTTTGCATTAAGAAAAGAACAGACCAAATGGTGTGCCTGGTGATTGATTTGTCAACTTTGTTGTATCCGAGTATAGTATTCATTGAGAATGTTTGCATGATTCAAATGTTATGCATACAAGCTACTTTCCACATGCTATGCATGCAATCAGCCGCGGCGGTTATGCTTCAAAATCCATAGAATTCTAAGAATTAGTAGAATGCACAATTGAATATATATATATATATTTTAATACGTGAATGCACAATTGAACATATATATATATTTTAATATGTGGCTTGATTTTTTCATCATGACTTTATCCAAAAGAAAATATTAAAAAGTCAAAATGTCCTTTCTATAAAGTTTGTACAATTCTTTTAAAAAATTATATTGAAAGCAAAATGTTGTTGACTATAAAGACAATCGAAAGGAATAAGAAGGGTGGATGGTATGGCGTGGTACACGATATAACTGAACAAATTTGTAAAGATATGAAATATACGAAAGAACCTTTGAATCAGTGATGGGAGCTGCAACTTTAAGGTTGTGAATTTATTACATGGCGTTCATTGCGTATGATAACTTTACAAATATCATGCAACGCCACCTTCTCTTTGTATAATATAAGTTTTCTTGTCAACTCATGGATTTTAATTCTTCTGGCCATCACTGTATGGCCAAATGACTGAAGAAAATGGGAGCACATAAATAACATGGTGGTGGGAGAAGCATATTTGGTTTTTAAATTGCAAAATGTAGATCTTGATTTCATTCCAACATAATCATAACATCGAGAGAATTGATTTGTCTATGTTCAGGATAGTGGAGAAAGTGGATTATAAACACAGGAGGCTGAATGATAGATACCTCTGGAGGCCATAGCCATGAGAATCACTATTACCAATTGAGACATGTGGTGACATTTATTGAAATTTGACAGCATTATACTGTAAATAATTTGACCGATAATTCTTCATGAGCAACAAGAGTCAGCAAAATCTCTCACTCTTCTTTTGGTTGGATCTCTAAAATTATGAATTGAAAGCATTATACAAGTGAGAAGAATACTTAAAAGAGAACTAAGCATGCCCAATACAATGACATAAATGAATATTATAAGGAATCGAATTTCCTTAGGAGTCATCTTTGTGGTCTTTTTGGTTGTACCAGATGTATTCTTTTCATGCCTAAAAGTAAAGAAGGACGTAACTTTTTTTTTACCATGAAAGATTCTTGAACTTGTCAATTATGAAATTTGCAACACATATTTTTGTCATATAGACTACTGCATGTGAAAATATAGAGCTTATACTCACCCATTATGATGTAGGGTTTCCAAAGGTTTTTAAGCTCTAATTCTAATTATGTTATTTGAATTTAACATATAGATTTCCGCAGCCTTGTTATCATTCAACCTTTGGGTTGTTATTATTATAAATATTGTAACTGAGCGAAGAGGGGGAACCAACTTTCCATAACACCCAACCCAACTATCTTTTTGTATTAATTCGACTGCATAGAGCTCAATAATTATCATTTTTTATTATTATTTATATAAATTCTTATGACTGCATGAACACAGGAGTAGCACCTCTTCATAGAACTCAGTCATTACTAGTTTTTGTATTGCTTATATTAATTCTTTGCGACTTCATTCCGAGAGGAACAACTCTCCATAGAGCCCATCCCCACTAGCATTTTTGTATTGTCTTTGGTATATCTTGCTTCTCTGCTTAATTAAGGAGGACTTACATGGATTCTAATGAGGTTAGTATTATGTTTATGTTTAGTATTTAATTTGGTGAATATGCTCCAATGTGGAAAAGGTAATTGATCTTACCAAGATGATGATATTTATGATGATATTTACCTTAGTTAGATATGGAATGGAATAGTTTCGTTAAATAATCAAATGTAAAATTAATGGATATGAAGTTTAATGACTATTGTGTGGTTGAGGAAATGCATTTAAAAGTACTTCCATTTCCTTAAAAGAGAAAGTTCGAGTCTTCTTTGGCCACACACATTTCTTAGCAATCCTTGTTAAAAGATAAAATGTAAGATTCTCTAGCTACACGTTTCTTAAGGGCATGAGGTTAAGGAAAGTGACCAACACACTTCTCCATCACATAGAAAAATGGCCACGAGTGTCCGTTAAAGGTTTAAAAAGGAAACAGATCGACAGGATACCATCTTTTCAACAAAAGATGCCTTTGTGAAGACAACACTCAATCTGAACGCCAGAAGTTAACTTCTCTAACAATCCTAAAAGTTCTCCAGCTTCTTTGTTATTGGTACTCTATAGAAGCTACAACTTCTTCGTTATTACTAATCTTTACAAGCTAGCAACCGGTTACACCACCTGTCTGCAAGCAATCGATTCACCTTTCTCTTTCCAACTTCATGCATTGAATTCAGAGAGTTCTAATGTACATATTGCAATTTTAGTAGCAGAACCAACAAGCCCTAATAGAGAAAAACTTATGTGAGAAAACCAACAAGCCCGGTCAAACAGAGAAAATATCTTGAAAGCTTAGTAGAATTGCAGTGTGTTTGAAGCAAAAGGGGCATGCCAGAGAAACTGAGATAACTATGAGCGTCCGCGATTTGCTTACCAAGTGCAAATATATAATCTATTAATTTTGGCATGCAAGTAATTATATTGTTCATTATTCTCTTCATTTGTCTCTTATGCTATCATGCAACACTACCGTGACTGTGACTGTTGCACATTTTCAAAACTATTGCCATGGAAACATGAGGAATCCATGAAAATCTAAGCCATTGCATCATTTCTTATATCCTATGACCTATGAGCTTCATTGTTATAAACTTATACGAGATTCAAATTCATACCATATACGTTGTCTTGTTATTGTATCGATTGCTTAGTTTGAATATATTAAAGGGATTACAATAAGTTTTTTGATTAGGTAAGACCTCAATATTTTATTAAATTGCACGTCCATGGGTCGTTTCGCCATCATGATTCAGTGGTTCTATACTTTTGCATGTTTAAGGTTCTTGTTCTTCAATGTGGATGTAGTTACCATAATGGAATCTTGGCTTTTTCTACGCATTTTTCATTTCAGAAACCAATGAGGTGTCTGGTGCTTTTGACACATATGTAAAAATACAGCCCTGTCGTGCTCAAGTTAGATAGGTGGCATGGAATATCAACTATTTTTCTCTCACATGGGAAATAGCTACATATAACCTCTCAAACTGGAACTTGACAACATTTGCAGAAAAGATCTAGAGACTCCCTAATCACCTTGCTTTGATTGAATGTAAGTCATTCAACGATCTAGTTCGTGTGTTTATCAATCGTTTTCGATCTCTTCTTGATATTTATTACGAGTAGATTGGGGCCGCATGCATTCATTCATGGAAAACAATCGTTGGCACTCATCTATGGATTACAAATGAATCAAAAATCAAATATAGCTCCAGAAACAATACTAAGAAACACAAGGGAAGAAGAGAGTGTTGCATGTGTGGCGACCGAGGATTTCAAGAACGCTTGTTCAGATGCCACAGATACCACCACCGTTTTTAGCACATGTGAGACTCTGTCCTTTGTTCTAATGTTTTTTGTTGGTATAAAATTAGTTGTTTCAATTCTTGTATGTGCATTATGGAGCCTATCTTGCAGATATTGCAGCAAGTTGTATTCTACTCAATTGGAATCTGGCGACTGCATAAATGTCTATGACTAGTGCCTGGACGTACAACCAAAAGAAAAATTCATTCGCCACTAATATTTTATGAACAAATTTTTGCTCACCAACCTTGTCAGGACTTTGAATCGAGAGGAGCCACGCATTGTAGCAGGACCAATACAGCGAGTAGATCTGGGCTTGGTTGTCGATTTTCTTGTAGGAGCTCATCGCCAATTTTTTCAATGTAATAGACAAAAAAAGGTGAAAGAGAAGACAATGTAGCAGTAGAGACGCGCAACCTTGCTTGACAGTTTTCTGCGGTCAAAATTTCTGGGCTATCTTTGTGGAAAATCCAGACAAAATAAATAGGTAATAAACTATTATCCCTTAGCCCTTTGAAAGAAAATAATAAAAATAGGTAAAACTGCAGTAAATTATCTTAGTGAAGAGTCAATCAACAAAGCTCAATTGATACAATAGCTCAAACAAAAGACAAGAAGCATTGGAAGAACAACAAGCAGAGGTTCAGAGACTACTCTTGAGTAATTCATTCAGTTGTGATTTATATTTTTTGTGACACATTTGTCTGTGCCACTTGTTGAAGCTCCTCTAATGTTTAAAGCTCCTATAAAGTTTGAGACATGAAGTTTGAGACACGACAGTGGAAAGAGTTCAACAAACTTTAGAAACAACAGCGTCACAACAACTTCTTTCGAACCAAAGATGGACTCGAGACTGAGTGGTTGCATATTCTGAGAAGAAACTGGACTGGAAGGGAATACTAGGCTCCTGTCATGAGCTTGAATGTGAGGTATGAGGCTGTAATGAATCACAAACATAACAAACATGCAACTCTACATGGTTACATGTATCACATGCTTCCTCCTACAAGAATCAGGACAATAAACACATGGCAAACATGTTACCACGACAATGAACACATAGAAAACATGCAACAATTGCTTATGTTTCTTCTAAAAGAAATTAGAAGCATAACAAGACTAACATTTTATGCTTGTAAACTAATGTTACGTTAAAGATAACATTAATGAAAATAAAAATCTTGAAAACCTTGTTACATATGTCTATGGTGCTACCATGTGGGCGCAAAATATAAATTGGCCTCGATATGAGGCCAAATAAGGCCTCAAAGTTTTTTATTGATTTAAAAAACATGCTGAAAACATATGGTAAATAAAGAAAATATGGTAAATAAAGAAAAAGTTTTGATTCATAGTTGAATAGAAAAAATAAGATAAAGAAAAAGTTTTGATTCATAGTTGAATAGAAAAAATAAGATAAATGTTTAGAATATGTTTTGGCTAGTGTGCAGACTATTTGAAACAGCAGCAAGCCGATTACAAAGGTCCTACTACCCAAAAGAGACTAATAATACTAAACCATTAAACAATATGAAATATAATGCTGACATCCTAAAGTCACTAACACTTTGGTTTTGTATGCCCCTTGTGAATAACTAGGTTGATATAAATGACAAAGCATCACATCAATTTTCGGCGAGCTGTTGCCTTTTTTAATATATTGTACAATAAATCATTTCTCTAGAAAAATGTCACTATTTTCAAAGAAAGGAGCGATCATAGTTGTGACCAGGCGATAAGTTTGAAATTTGAATGTCATCGAGTATATGACTATTAAGATTTTGATGTCACTCTTAAATATTTAATATATTTTCAAAATGCTATTATTTTCTGTATGGTAATATTATATATGAGCAGTTATCAGAAATATTATACTGTGAAGATTTCGATGTAACTTTTAATATTTAATATATTTTCAAAAAGTCATAATGTAACTTTTATTATTTGATATATTTTCAAAATATTGTTCTTTTCCATTGGGTAATATTATATATGAGTGGTTATGGAAAAATATTAGTGAAAAACATTATAATATCTTTGCCACCCACACTTTTATTTTTCTAATAATTCCAGTATTATGATCTGAAAACTATACCATGTGTATTATTTTGAAGGTTGCTTCCGCTTGTGATTTAAATATGGTTTATGGTTAACGCTTGGAGTATTATAATTGGGCTCGAGTCATTTCTCCCTAAGCTTGGAGTGGGCTCTGAGCTACAATCAACAAAATACATTTTTATTTTATTTTGAACAAGTCAAACTTCATGGGGATTCCAAGGGCCTCCAACGTTTCTTCATAATAATTACTTTTTCATTGAATGTTAAAATAAATCCGAAAATGTAGTAAATTTGACTTAGTAATACTTTTGTAATAGGATTTCTAGAAAAGCTTTGAAAGTGGATAAATCATAAGCATCGTGATTTAACTTTTGATAGTATTTTGTTTATTTTAACCTAATTAATAACGTAATTAAGTTTTATTAAGTATTATGATCTCAAAATCAAAATGGACAATGAAATAATTACTCATCGATAACATCACAATGTTTTTAACTTAATACTCCCTCTTTACTTACGAGGTAGGTACCCAAGGATTTAATTTAAAACTTGGGAATCTTCCAAATTTGATCCTTAATGTTATGTCTTTTAACTAAAATGAAAGAATAATATTTTATAACATAGAGCAGTATTTAAGTCATGAATTATTGTAATAAAAGCTTATAACAATCGAATAATTTTAATTTTAAAATTATGAAGTAGATTAATGGCCTTTAGCTCTTCTAAGTTGCGAATAAGTTGGGAAATGCAATTTGGTCGATGATGATTACATTTTAATATTTGATAAACATGGTATACCTACGTTTGTTTTGCTACAATACTATAAACCCACTCTATACTTAGGATGACAATAATTAATCATTTCTGGTTAATTTTCTATGAACTAGCCTAGATAGTTGGCATCCGCTTTTACCACTTGGTCAATTCTTGCCATACATACTTGAAGATCGCCTTTATCTTGATTCTAGATAGATCCTTCCTACTTTATTGACTGCCCAGATTAGTAACCACGCCTTCCTACAAATTTTTTCTTTATACTGCTTTATTCCTGCTTTTCAGTGGATAAGGTAAAGCTAGTCAACTAGGAAATTGCTATCTTTTGTAGCAAACCCATCCTCCATGAATTTCTCTGCAGATTCCATGATTAGCATGTTTTTCCATCACTCATGACAACTCACTCATGATTTACCCAATTCGTGAGCTCCTTGACTGATTTGGAAAGTGCTCTAGTCAGATATGCCAGGTTTATGATATTTTAGTAATTCTTCTTAATGAGCTAGCATGAGTTGTCTCCTAAGGAACTTGATTTTACCTATTAGGGGTGTATTATTTATGTACACTATATTGATCGATAATACATGGAAATATTTATGAATTATTCTTCACTTCTCTTGTGATTCGGTCTCATTATTCCTCTCTCTATTTTTTTCCTTGTGCATGGTTGTGAGAAACATCTTGTAGGTAGATCTTTTCCAATCTTTACACATGGTATTAAAACCTCAATTTCTACATGGTATCAGAGATCTGAGGTTTCTCAATCTATAAAGCTCAGTCTATCAGATCTTTCAGGTTGTCAAGTTATACAGAGTTGAGGGGCTATCAGTTCTCTATATTAGAGCACATCTAGTCTCCTCTCTCTCTCCAAAGAAGAGCTTGAATTAAGATAACAAGTTTTTCTCCTAGTTTTTATTTGTGTAGGTTGGAGACAGTATCTTCAAGAGCACACCAACTTCTTAGCATGGATTCCTATTTATCTATGATCCTGACTCCCTTTAACTAATATGAATGGAAAGGCAGAATTGGCATTCTATTGTGTAGTAAGAGACTCTATAGAGTTTCTTTGGATTTAGGGAATGATCCCAATGCTGTTGTTGAGAAAGATAAGTGGCATAATGGGTAGGATGAAGACTATGGATTGATTTTCCTCTCTATTTATCATGATCTTATTTTTCGTCTAGATGGTTTGACCACTCCAAACCAACTATGGACCAAACTTGAGTCTCTCTTCAGAGTACAAGATGTGATAAGAGCACATCAGCTGGAGAATGAGTTATTCTCATTGAGTCCAAGCAGTTTCAATTCCATTGAAGGATTCTTCACCAAATTCAAGTCACTTGTTCTATTGCTCAAGCAATGTGGGATTGAGAATAAGGAAGATCAATTGATTCTTTCCATCCTATCAAAATTAGGTCTTGAATTCTCAGTTTTTGTGTCAACTTTTCATTCTACTAGGATTTCTATTTCAATTTGGAAAATGCCTTCTTTGATTACATTCTTTGATTCAGTGACAAAGGAGCAAGATAAATTTATCCAGATGGGTGATCGTAGAATCTCCAAGGGAAAGGATCGTGTTCTTATAGTTCAAGGAAATAAGAATGCAAAGTCAAAAGAGAAGCAAACAATGAAAGAGAAGAATCCAAATTCATATAATGAAGATGAAAGATCGAATCTTAGTGATGAATGTTCAATGAAGAAATCAAGAAGAAAGGAATCACATCTAAGTGTTCTTATTGTAACAAGGGATTTAATATTGAGGATAATTTTTTCAAGAAGAAGATGGAAATCATGTCTCAGCTACTTGCAAAGCATAACATTGATGTTCCAGATGAACTAGAGACATATGTTGAATCCTTAGAACATTGTCAGAGTGCGCAATGCTAAGGTAATATGAACTATGCCTTGAGTGAGAGAGTTAAATCCTTTCCTCACATATATGATATAGATTCATTTTCTTATATATCAGAATCATAAATCTTGGTGTCTTTCTTGAATAATTCCCCTCTCATCCCACTAGATCGATATCCCAGTGATTGTGTTTTTCACTACATCCAAACTTGTCTTTATCCTACTCTTTCTCACTCCATTCAAATGATTATGAATTTGATTTAGAAGAAATTTTGTAGGCTTATATGCATGTATGAAATCATCCATACCTTTCAATACTCCTAAGAGTATATAAACCCCAATTTCACTAATTGATTCCTTATTGGTCTCCTACGTAGTGTTACTTATATCTAATGGTTTCAAGACTTGTATATTTTTCATTGGTTGGTTATCCATGAAATTAGTCATGTTTTGATCTAATATAAACACCTATGGTTCATATCTCAACTCCATCCATCATTCATATTTACACATTCATCATTTTTCCCAAGTTGCTCATCCTTTTCCTCCTATGGCCCTATCCTCTCAGGGAGACACTGAAAATTTGGTATTTGCTACTCCACATGATAATATCTATGATATTTCAGAGTCATTTCAGCTTCATTTCATAATTGGGAAGGAGCTATAGCATTTTGAAAAGAAGATACATGACCCATTTCACCATTTTGTAGCTATACAAGGAACTGATTGTATTTATTTTTGTATGCTTTGGGAAGGAGTATGAACAAATGTAATTTTCATTTAAGATTATTTTTGTAGATCAAAGTATTTTACCAACAAAAATAATTTAGATAATTCTCCTCTACCATTATATGATGAGCTACAAGGGTTCTCTCCTCTTCTTTCTTGTAGATACTACACTCTAGCGCATGATTATAGAGTTTACAACTTCTTCATCAACTTCTTCAGGAAGCAGTTCATCTAGCTCACTCAAGTGAAGAAAAATTTATACTAAATACAGGTTGTTCATTTTCTTCCTATGTCTTTTCTTGAGGGAGGATTCTCCCCATGTAGTTTTACCTCTTTCCTCACTTCTGTAGACATAAATAATTGTAAAGGGTGACCATAGCCTTATCGTTGGGACCTATATGCATCTATATTTATGATTATTTCATATAATCCATCATAAATTAAGCCTTAAAGGGGGGATTTAGAATATTATAAACCCACTCCATACTTAGGATAGAAATAATTAATCATTTCTGGTTAATTTCCTATGCACTATCCTAGATAGTTGGCATCTACCTGAACCACTTGGTCAATACTTGACAAATATACCCCAGTAGTGCCTTTATCTTGATTCTAGATAGGCCCTTCTTACTTCCCATGTTAGTAATTGTGTGTTCTTGCATATTGTCACGTCCCCATGCCTCCGACCGGCGAAGAGGACGCGACGAACATCAAACACAACTGGGAAAACCGCCCCATGAAGATAATCAAAAGAAATCAAAGCTGGAATTAAAACTTACAAGCATACACAAATGCAAAATGAATCAACATTCAACGGAAGCAACACACATACATTTCCAGCATAAGCTAGTTCGTCATGATTATTCAATTAACCTCAAATATGTAATTGCAGAGATGAAATATAGACAGCAGACTTATCTTTTGGTGAAGACTTCACCTGCAACCAACTACGTCGCTGCAACGTTCCACCCAACCATAGGCCATCGTGCTCATCAATCTCTCAGCATGCTGCCACCCCCGAGCTGGGCATGATTCCTCAAGGACTAAGGGGACAATGCAGGCTTACACATAGCCAAGGGGACACAAAAAATCCAAACCAAATACCGCTGGGTTTAACAGGCCTTCAACAAGCGGCCAAACCAGCACCATCCAAGGGACAACCACTGCATACCAGTAGCCAAACAACCCTTCACAGCCCTGTGAAGAAGGCAAAACAACCAAAAAAATATCCCAAGCCAAGGGTGAGACACAGCTCAAATCCAACCACACTGCTGAGTTGTTCTTGGCCCTAACATGGCCAAAACAACTCAGCCACAACACCCAAAAGATGATTGCATCCACAGCAACCAAAACCAAGGCAATTTAGCAACCCAGACTCACAATGAGTGATGGAAACCAATCACAGCCCACGAGGGTTAATAAACAACGTTCCTAGCATAACCATGGAAACTCAAATGCAGACCCCAGCAGAAAACGGCTCACCACAAACACACAATGGTCCAAAATGAAATTGGACACCACAGCCAACAAAACGCAGGGAAGACAACCGCCCCAAAACGAAAACAGTGAGCACGGCTCTCTCATGGGAAAAATCGACCTCAACGGTCTGTGCGTGAGGAAAATATTACACCCAACAGCAGAATACACGGGAAAAAAATACCCGATTTCTGCGTGAGGATTCCAGGCTATGCGTGAGGGGAAACAGCCTCACCTCTGCGCGCGAATCAACAGGCCATTGGGAGAACGAATAGACCTCTGCGTGAGGAGATGAACTGACCTCTGCTCCTCATGAGGAGGACGAACAGACAGATGAGAATGGATTCATGGGTTAAGATGGAGGAATCGCTTGCCTCTTTTCCCACGTTTCCTCTAGCAATAAATGCCCTCAGCCCTCATTCCTCAACCACCAACTGAAGCATTAAAGAGGTTGACAAGGTTGGATGAGACAAAAGGTGACAACAACAAAGGTGGTGAAACATGGGTTTTTCCCATAACCAAGGTTTGACATTCCCCACCCCTTATCCTTTGGAATCACCCCCTTTTCATTCAACATTGCACTGCCGTAGCTGGTTGTGTTTTTAGTTTAATTGATGTGCGTGTTTACATGATGCCGAATTATAATGTGCCTTACAGCACGATAAACCATCGACAACTATCCCCATTGCCGAAAAATACAAAACCAAATCGATGGTGGGGCTTTTTCCTTTAGCTCCTCACCACGATTAATTACATTATATACATCATGCAAACGGGGTCAAAACCGGGGACATTACATTCCCCTCCCCCTTAGAATATCACCGTCCTCGGTGTTCCAATACATATATACAATACATGTACAATTGCACATCAAAATTTTGAAATTGCAGATCGATCCCACGTTCAGTCATCTACTTGGAACGTTCAAGACCAAGCCCTTCGGCTTACATGGACTTCTCCTGCTGGTTCTCAGCTTCCAGCTGATCCCGAAGTTTAGGAACTTTGCGGCTATTTCCCTCATCATGTTCCCTCATTGGGCAGTCCCGGCGTAAATGATGTCCTCCGCATCTCCAGCATCTCATTGGCTGCTTCATATTTACCTGCTCAATTTCCTTTGAGTCTTCATGCCTGGACTGTTTCTTATCGGGTCGCTTGGACGAATGTCCCATTGCTGATCCACCTTCCTTTCCTTTGCCGATTGCTCTTAGAAGGCTTTTCACCTCCCTTTGCAAACCAATAGAGTCTTGCAAAATCTGGTGGTTCATTTCACTCTGCCTTCTCTGTATTTTGAGCATCTCCCCAAGATTCTCTTGGGTCTTGTCAATCACTTGAAGGAGACTTCCAGCTAAGTCCAACAACTTTTGATCTGCTGCCATAATCAACGTGCACCACCTAGTTTCACTTTTCTCACCTGTGAAATGCACCATTGAAGTTCTATCAGACCAAGCATAGTATTAAAATCAGTTAGTTAATTACCCAATTGGCATGATAGTCCAAGCTTCATTAAGGAAACTTTCATATTTTTCATGCCTTCCCCAATAGGAACATGAGCTCCTTCATGTCCATTCCTGGGCAGGGAATTAACTATTCCAACATTCACAATTTACTTTAAGCAAATACACACATTTCATTCTCAATCATTCATGCATTCACAATGCATAAACATATATCTATATAAATATATAATCAAAAGGCAAGAGAGAGCAGTAAGAGTTTTTCCCCTCTTTATTTTGTTCCATCCTGGAACCCACACCATCACTGTGGCTTTTCATGCTCTCAGCCTCGTTCACTTCACCGTGAATGCTGGACCAATCCTTCTTGGTCATGACACTTAGTGTCTTTGGTCTATTCCAGACCTCTAAACCATGGAGTATCTCCACTTGGTTTGTCTCGGCTGCTAGGACTCCCCCGTCCTACTAGGACCTTTTTCATTACCGCTCATCCCGAGCTTTCCAGGATAGTCACATGTCCACATGCACCCCTAGGATGCTCTCATAGTCCTCGCTTCCAGCGATACCTATATCCAAACATTGCATAAATTCACATGTTTAGTTTTATTCTCATTAATTTCTATCTCTAGAACAAGAGCTTAAAACATCATATCCAAATCATATACACATGTATATTCATAAACAAAATAATCCAATACTTATCTATATTGTACGTTTCCTCGTTCATCCACAGGATCCTGCTTCACCTTGCAAGCCTTGGGATCGCCTATGGACTTAGACGTTAGGTCAGCATGCCGGCTACCCCACAACATCAAATAATTAATGTCCAGCCAGTACATCCTCATGTCAACTGGGCTTGGAACTTTACCATGACCATTTCCAGGTCTAGGATCTGCTATGGGTCCTCAGGCATATCACAGCCCATCACACACTTATACCAACATACACTTATATCAACCATAACACATACACTTATATCGACAATAACCCTTACTCCGCAACCCCTCACAACAACCATTTACCATTTTACCTTTAGCCTGTCAACACAAGCAACACATGCAAACTCATCAGCATTATTCCTCAAAACTGTAATCACATTTCTCATCATTCACTATCAAGTATTGAGACACCAGGAGTGTGTCCACTCCCTATAGTGTAATCAATACCGAAAACCCTTTCATGATCTGACATCGGAAAAGTGTGCACCCATTCCCGGTGTGTGCCATGCAGGCCCTATCCATACTCAAGCAATCGATCATCATGGAAATAAATCAAAACATGTTCTGCATATGGAAATTTAATAATTAAACATGCATATTCATAGCAAGGGTTACAGAACACTTATCCATTTGCCGTCGCAGTATTCCTTTAGTTGGATTTATCAAATTGTCCAGGAGTTGGGAAAGGCTAAATGCTAAGCTAGTGAGCTCATCGCTGAGCTAGGAACACCTACACCAGAACCAGCCTGACTTCTAAGACACCCACACACACCCAGCACAAGGAATCAGTCCCTTCTCTACTACACAGTCCCTCAGGCCCTGCATTCCCTTCCAGTGCTATCCTGGGGTTGTGGAGAAGAAAGTCAGCCCTCTAGCTCCGTCTGTGTGGTTTCCAAACACACCAGGTTTCACAAGAAAACTAGCCCCCATCCCTGCTTCCTGTTTACGTTTCATATCCACACATGTCTTATCGACGTAATCCATACCATCTCGCTCATGTTATTACCAAACATGTAGTGCAGATGAGACATTTCCAAAATGTCCAATGGTGTTTCACCCGAAACCCATTTCCAAGGGAAAACCTTCCCATTATGTTTGGCTCTTGAAGGTCATCACATATGACCTTCCTGCAGTGTGTACCCTTGACACATTCATCAAATAGACAAACATTTAATCATCACCTGATGCCACAATCCAATTGATCGTTTCATAACCAAGCAATGACATTAGCAATCAAATTCAATAAGAATTTGCAATTCTATCTACTGCAGAAATTGACTTGCTCAATTGTGGGTTTCTTGTAAGTAGCATTACTATGCCCATTATAATTTTTATGCTTACTATCATAACATGAATACCCACTTACCATGTCTCCCTCGTGACACAATCTCACACAAGCCAACAATGATTAGTAGTCGTTAGTACCTCTTAAATCCGAAATCCACAATTCGAATTTAACAACCCGTACCAACTAATTTTTACAACCGCGAGACTTCTCCTCATAAATGGTAGATTCTGGAATTGGTCAGGGTCTTACCTCTCAATGCCGTTCTCGGAATAATCTACCTGAAACATAAGCTATCAAACATCCAAACACAAGCTTATGCAAGCCAATAGTGACTAGTGGTTGTCAGCAATATTTGAAATTCACAATTCAAATTTTAACAAGCTCTTTTACATGGTAGATTCTGGCATTGGTCAGGGTCTTACCTCTCAATGCCCTTCTCAGAATAATCTACCTGAAACATGAATTTCAATCAACCAAACACTTGGTAAGTCTGGATGCATATACTATCTCATTGCTAGAACCATCACTAAAGCATTTTCAGAATTTATAAAATTCAAATACTTCCAACTGTTAGTCACATCAATATATACCAAAGCTCATTTACTTCGTGCATTCATTATCATATTAATATTGCAAGGTATAGTCATATCATTCATGCAATTTAAATGAATTGGTTAGATACTCCTTACTTCACAAGCGTATCATTCATACCACCCTGCTCTTCAATAGAGCATTTTTGGCAGCCAGTTGATCATGACTATCCTGCATTCATAACAGCCTTCGAAACAGTTCCAGAATTATCATTAATTCATCATTTCAGCCATTAGTTCTCCATAATATCTCATGCATTCATCTCAATGCATCACAACATTTGCACCTTTACTTAGGCAATCAGTCACTCACACCCTTCATATGCATACATTCAATGCATAACAACAAGATTCATAAAATCTTCTTAATGTATGTCCATCCAACGCTACCTTGCATTGATTCAGGAACACTATGCATTCAACCATATCATGGCCTAACCATGACTTCCTCATATAGGATGCATTACTATAATCAATATCATTAACATGTATAGGCATGACACCTTTCTACATTCCAATATTCACATGGTATGAGGTCTCTTACCTGAACCAATCCATGGAATTTGTCATAAGCAAAATCTTACCTGCATGGGTCTTACTTACACCCTTTCCATGACCGATTTGGTTGGTCCTTGCAGGAGATCGCAGAATTTGTTCACCAACTTTTGTTATGGACTCATTGCCTTATCCCTTCTCCATAGGGTTGTTGGTCTCATTCATCAGCATCAACAACATATTCATCCGGGTCCATGTCATCGTTGGTTTTTCCACTAATCCCAACATCAAAACAATTATTATCATTAGTGGTTCATTATACATATATATATTTCCCAATATTCTTACCAATCATGCAATATCCTATGCATGCAATACATATCCTCATGCATTTCAAGCATAAACTTAGGAAATGTAGTTAAAGTCAGCAATATAGGGTTTTAAGGAAAGCTTCCCTTTTCAAATCCCTCATCTTCTCATGGAATTCCTTTTTCACACAGCAGCTGGTTGACTTCATAGTCCTTGCTGCCCCTAGGCATGCAACTGTCTAGATTTGTCCCTTTGACAGCAGTGGCCAGCATTAGCACTTTGTTGCTTCATGCTCAGATTCCGATCACTTATCCTTGTTCCTTGCTGGATAAGGTTTCCAATGCCTATTCACATGCGTCATTCTGACCTCGGATGTGAAAACCACACCACTTCTAAAATGAAGACTTTCACCAATCTTGGCATTTTACACACATTATTGCATTTTGCTTTGGAATGCTAACTTCAGCCACCTCACTTCCATGGCACCATTCATATTTTATGAGTTTTGGGTTTTACTAAATTGCCCAAAACATAGAATGACTGTCTCAAGGGACGATGGGGGTCAAGGGGGCTTGCC
>LPNX010657834.1:1464405-1513163 GCA_001517045.1 Pseudotsuga menziesii | reverse complement strand
GGGCAGCGCCCTCATTTTTTTTTTTTTTTGTAAAACATTGGTTTTCGCGCAATCTAGTGCATTAGATCGCTGCCAATTTCTATTTTTCAGCCCTGAAAATTCCCCTGAAAAATAGCTGAAAAATCCCTCTGAAATCAGTTGAAATCGGCTGTCGGATGCCTTCGGCTTCCGCAACGGTGGACGCTCCTTCCCTTTCCTCTTTCGATTTGGCACTTACGTCGAACGTCGGCGGACTCTCATATAGGAAGCCAAATACCTTCGCTTCCGCAATGGAGGCTCACCAGAGTCCGAATCCTTCCGCTGAATCGGCTCCCGGACCATTCTTCCTTCCGCCGAATCGGCTCCCGGACCATTCTTCCTTCCGCCAAATCGGCACTTACAGTGAACAATTTTAACGTCGGACATCGGCGGACTTTCAAATAGGAAGCCAAATGGCTTTGACTTCCGCAACGACGGCTCGCCAAAGTCCGAATCCTTCCGATTTGGCACTTACATCGAACGTCGGCGGACTTTCACATCGGAAGCCAAATGGCTTTGACTTCCGCAACGATGGCTGCTCGGACCCTTTCCTCTTCCGGCGGACACATAGGAAATTTCCGCGGCTTTCCCCAAACGGTTCCCGCGTCGAAGGTCGGATGACTTTTACATCGGACGCGGAATTGCTTCACCATCCGCAACGGCGGATGGGAAAATCGTTGTTTCTCCCGCAACGGCGGAGGTTAACTCCGCGAACCCTTCCGCAACAGCGGACGTTTACTTCACCAATTCCTCCGATTGGGGAACTAACTTCGAGCCTTAACCCTTTTGACGTGTCGGTGATCGGAGGTCTTTATCATCGGCTGGCAAATGCCTTGGGCTCCCACAACTACGGATGTCTACTTCACAAGCTCTTCCGAGTGCCCCAATACTTAGGCAAATTTTTCAAAAATTATTTTTGTCGGCAATCGGACCCATTGCTACGTCGGCGGTCTAACCCTTTTCACAACCGCAACTACGGACCAGGAATTGCTAAGCCTTCTGACTACTGTCAACACTTAGGCGATTTTTGAAGTTTGCTGCTATCAAACTCTGATCAGAGAAGGTGATTCTACCTTCTGTCACTGCATCTTCTTGGCCCATAGAGGCCCATTGCTGCAACCTTGAGCTCTGATACCATTCTGTCACGTCCCCATGCCTCCGATTGGCGAAGAGGACGCGACGAACATCAAACACAACCGGGAAAACCGCCCCATGAAGATAATCAAAAGAAATCAAAGCTGGAATTAAAACTTACAAGCATACACAGATGTAGAATGAATCAACATTCAGCGGAAGCAACACACATACATTTCCAGCATAAGCATGTTCGTCATGATTATTCAATTAACCTCAAATATATAATTGCAGAGATGAAATATAGACAGCAGACTTATCTTTTGGTGAAGGCTTCACCCGCAACCAGCTACGTCGCTGCAACGTTCCACCCAACCATAGGCCATCGTGCTCATCAATCTCTCAGCACGTTGCCACCCCCGAGCTGGGCATGATTCCTCAAGGACTAAAGGGATAATGCAGGCTTACACATAGCCAAGGGGACACAAAACAACCAAACCAAATACCGCTGGGTCTATCAGGCCTTCAACAAGTGGCCAAACCAACACTGTCATGTCCCCGTCCCTCACCCGGCGAAGAGGACGCGACGAGCACATCAAATACAACTGGGAAAACAGCCCAATGGGCATTATCAAAGGAATCAAATGCTGAATTTAAACTTGCAAGCATACTCAGATGCATAATTCTTTACTTATACAGCGGAAGCAAACATACATGAGCATTCCAGCATTCAACAGAATTCATTCAACATCAATATAATTTGCAGAGGTGAAGTAACCAACATCACTTATCTTTAGATGAAGAATTCACCCGCAACCAGCTACGTCGCTGCAACGTTCCACCCAACCATAGGCCAGCTTGCTCATCAATCTCTCAGCAACGCTGCCACCCCCGAGCTGGGCATGATTCCTCTGGAATAAGGGTCAATTGCAGGCTTAGACATAGCCAGGGGCACAAACAACAAACCAATCACAGCTGGGTTTCATAGGCTGTCAACAACAAGCCAAGCCAGCATAGTCCAAGGGACAACCACTGCATACTAGCAGCCATATCAACCCTTCACAGCTCTATGAAGAAGGCAAAATAATCAGGGACAACCCCAAACAATGGATGAGCACAGCTCAAGTCCAATGGACAACACAGAGTTGTTCTTGGCCCTAACGTGGCCAAAACAACTCAACCACTACATTCCAAACCAGGGAAACATCAGCGGTCCAATTTCACAACCAAATTGATGGCAACTATGCACAGTCCCAGAACAAGGAGACCCAGCGAACACACATGGGGAATCAACAATGACCCAAAACGAATTTGAGCACCCCAGCCCACAAAACGTGGATGAAAACAACAGCAACCCAATACGTGGGTTAAAAACCACAGCCAGCAAAATGTGGGGAAACAACAGCCCCAAACAAAACAGTGAGTGCGGCTCTCACATGGGAAGAATGCCCCAACCAGTCTGTGCGTGAGACCAAAAACAGGAAAAGAATTCTCTGCGTGAGAATGCCCAGCCAATAGAGAGGACGCGAATTGGCAATTCGTGGGTGCTCAGCAACTCGTAGAGAGGAAGAGCATCTGCGTGAGACCCCCAAAACTGCCAAGAGCCTCTGCGTGAGGAGAAGACAGACCAAAATCGTGGTGAGAGTGTGAGCTGACCAGGGAATAGTGCATGAGGGAGAAGAATGGGCAGCCATGGGTGGAGTGGGCAATTGGGTAAGGCTGACAGCCTGCCACAACCACCACCACTTCAGCAATAACTCCCCCAACCACCAGCTGAAGCATTAAAGAGGTTGACAAACAACAAAGGTGGCAAAACAACAAGGAAATAAAACATGGGTTTTTCCCCCATAACCAAGGTTTGACATCCCCCACCCCTTATCCTTTGGAACCATGCCCTTTTCATTCAACGTTGCACTGCCGTAGCTGGTTGTGGTTTAGTTTAATTGATGTGCGGGTTTACATGATGCCGAATTATAATGTGCCTTATAGCACGAGATGCCACTGGCAATTATCCCCATTGCCGAAACATACACAACAAAATCGATGGTGGGGCTTTTTCCTTGAGCTCCTCACCACGATTAATTACAATATATACATCATGCAAACGGGGTCGAAACCGGGGACATGACAAGCACCATCCAAGGGACAACCACTACATGCCAGCAGCCAAACAACCCTTCACAGCCCTGTGAAGAAGGCAAAACAACCAGGAAAAGATCCCAAGCCAAGGGTGAGACACAACTCAAATCCAACCACACTGCTGATTTGTTCTTGGCCCTAACGTGGCCAAAACAACTCAGCCACAACACCCAAAAGATGATTGCATCCACAGCAACCAAAACCAAGGCAATTCAGCAACCCAAACTCACAATGAGTGATGGAAACCAATCACAGCCCACGAGGGTTAATAAACATCGTTCCCAGCATAACCATGGAAACTCAAACGCAGACCCCAGCAGAAAACGGCTCACCACGAACACATAGTGGTCCAAAATGAAATTGGACACCACATTCAACAAAACGCAGGGAAGACAACCGCCCCAAAATGAAAACAGTGAGCACGGCTCTCTCATGGGAAAAATCGACCTCAACGGTCTGTGCGTGAGGAAAAGCTTACACCCAACAGCAGAATACACGGGAAAAACATACCCGATTTCTGTGTGAGGATTCCAGGCTACGCGTGAGGGGAAACAACCTCACCTCTGCGCGTGAATCAACAGGCCATCGGGAGAATGAACAGACCTCTGCGTGAGGAGATGAACGGACCTTTGCTCCTCGTGAGGAGGACGAACAGACAGACGAGAATGGAGTCGTGGGTTAAGATGGAGGAATTGCTTGCCTCTTTTCCCATGTTTCCTCCAGCAATAAATGCCCTCAACCACTCAGCCCTCAGTCCTCAACCACCAGCTGAAGCATTAAAGAGGTTGACAAGGTTGGATGAGACAAAAGGTGACAACAACAAAGGTGGTGAAACATGGGTTTTTCCCATAACCAAGGTTTGACATTCCCCACCCCTTATCCTTTGGAATCACGCCCTTTTCATTCAACGTTGCATTGCCATAGCTGGTTGTGGGTTTAGTTTAATTGATGTGCGTGTTTACATGATGCCGAATTATAATGTGCCTTACAGCATGATAAACCATCGACAACTATCCCCATTGCCGAAAAATACAAAACCAAATCGATGGTGGGGCTTTTCCCTTTAGCTCCTCACCACGATTAATTACATTATATACATCATGTAAATGGGGTCAAAACCGGGGACATTACACATATTCTATCTTTATACCACTTTATTCTTGGTTTTTAGTAGATAAGGTAAATCTAGTTAACTAGGAAACTACTATCTTTTGGCCAACCCATCCTCCATGATTTTCTCTCCATATTCGATAATTATCATGTTTTTCCATCACTCCTAACAAATCACTCATTCTTTATCCAATTTGTGACCTCCTTGAATGTTTTGGAAAGTGCTTTAGTCACCTATCACGGTTTATCAAATTTTAGTAAGTATTGTTTATGAGATAGCATGAGTTGTCTCCTAAGCAACTCGATTTTACCTATCAGGGATGTATTATTTATGTACACTATGTTGATCAATCATACATGGAAATATTTATGGATTACTCTCCACTTCTCTTGTGATTCAGTCTCATTATTCCTCTCTCTATTTTCTTCCTTGTACATGCTTGTGAGAAATATTTTGTATCTAGATCTTTATCGTGTGTTTTCACTTGGTATTAGAGCCTGAATTTCTACATGTTTAATAATTTAAGTTAAGTATTTTTAGGGATTTATACATTGTTAAAAAAATTTGAGAGGGAAACAACCCACCAATGCGATGACCTACCACTTAAAATATTAACACAAAGAGAAAATAAGCTTATATATGAATCTCTCACAATTGATCATTAACAGATGAATCTTCATGTTTTTTAAATAGAGATTATGGACTAAATAGGAATTAATCCATGGATCAAGCACCATTAGTATCAAGGTGAAATGAATTGTTTGATGACTTTATGTCTAGAATATAATTGCAACCATCAAATTATTTAGTTACAAAATCACACTGAATAAAATCGCTTTGTTAAAAGATACATTACACCAACTTGAACTTAATTGAATCTTATGTCTAAATATTCTAACAACTCCCTCGCCCCCCCATTAAAAAAACTTGAGACAGGCTTAAAGGATTTAAAAGTAATGACACAAGAGGAGAATAAACGAGGCATTGGAGCCTATCACCCCTTAATGACAACTTGTTAAACTCCTAACATAGATCGAAGCTTAGAAAAAATAATTTTTGTAATGGTGCTTGAGAAAATGTTTAGAGTTAAAACATCTATATGTGTATAGAGCACTTCAAGAATTTGATCCTAAAGAAGTTTTTTGATGAACTGTATGTATAAATCAATGTGTTCTCTATGGCAATGTTGAACTATATATTTTCTTAGTATTAAATTGAGCACATAGATCTATGGACAAACACACAACTCACAAAATAGATCACACAATTTACTCAGCAATTGAAGAATGAAACAGTGCAAAAATGGCTTGCAGCTGTGAATGCTTTAATTAATCAAAAAGTAATCGAACAATTATTACAATGAAGTGCAATGGATTTAATAGCCACATGAAATTCGAATCCACATGAGGAAAATCGAATTGATAGACTCTACTTGACTGTAGATAACCAAGACCTTGTCTAAATCACTATCGGAGGACTCAATAGTTAACTGACCTTGTCTAAACCATAATCGAAGTTCATCGAAGCTCTAAAACACAACTCAAGTGTTACATTCAGTGTTGACTAAGGCTAACTGACTGCGGTAGGTGAGAAATGCACCCCACATGAGTGCAGTCAAGTAAACCTAGTGCTAACTGAATGTAGAGGACTAGAACTGAATGTAACTGACTCCTAACTTAGATTGACTAGTCATTAATTGAACTAGGCTGACCTTGGTTGGTTTCGGCACTCCCAGTGGCTCCTAAATTTTAGGGATTGGTATAGGAGGCTCCTAAACTGATGCAATCAAGTGCAATCAATGGCAGCGATCCTCAATTAATGTTCCCCACACTTTAGTAACTGAAACATGTTCCCCAATTAGGCCAAGTGGACCCAATGGTGTTAATGACTATAAATAGAGTGGATGGACTCCCGATTTAGACATATGACCAAATTTGGACAAGGGAGGATTAATAATCCTAACAACCCCCCTGAATGCTAACTTGGAAAACTGTGGGCCTTGGTAACTAAGACCATAGGTCACCCATTACATCAAGTAAAATAAAGCAACTGCTTAATACAAGGAGCTGGGGCAAAACCACATGGGAAAAAATCCCCCCCTCTATCTAAGCAGGTAGAATTAGGTCTCAAGTTTGAAAAACTTGAAAATATGTTGCTGCAATCTTCATCTCTGTGAGGTAGTGAAGCAACATGCATGGTGTGCTGTGCACAGGTATTATGGGGCCTGACATGTAGACTTCTCCTTCTTCTCCAAAAATTATGATGGAAGGAAGGAGGAATGTAACCTTTGTCTCTTGCTGAATAAAGAGGTGTATGATGATATCCATTCTTCTGAATGTAGTGAGACTGAGCCCTTACCATATAGCATCTTACAGGGAGTCTATTGCATCTCCCTGAAGGAGGTAAGATAGCATGACATAGTGCAAGGGTCTTTCCTTTCTGAGTGTTAGGGAGTTTCCAGTCATCTTCCTAGCTTCTAGTTTGGAAGTAGGGACTGAATCTAGATCTGAGTCACCCTGAATCTTGAGGTCATAAACTGATAAAGATGGATCTGCAAAACTAGTAGAAGCTGTAAAAGAAGTAGATGCAATGATTTTACCTTCCCTTGCAAGTGGCTGCTGAGAGTGCACTGGTTTTGAAGGAGGTAGGAAATGTGAGAACTCTTATGCTTTTGAAGCATGATTTACAGTACCCTTTGCTATGATGCTCCCAGTAGAGATATTTGTGGTCTCCACTGAGTCAGGACCAAATATTACTTGCTTTGGAGATCTAGTATGGGTCATCTGATAGACAGATAACAGGCTTGAAGCTAGGGAGGGAACAAATAACACATCTTTGAACCTTCCATGTTCAAGTTTGACAAAGCCCTTCCCCTTTGTTTTTACTTTATTGTTATTGCCCATCTGAATACTAGGATTATTAAAGGACTGAAAAGAAGAGAATGGTTCTCTGGATGCAGCCATATGGTTGGAAGCTCCAAAATCAATGAGGAAGACAGGTGTTGATGTGCATCAAGCCTTCAGTGCATGGCCTTTCCTTTGGTATTATTCATCTTTTTCTTCTTCAGAGTCATCCTTGCTTACGCTAGCAGTTACATAAATGTTATGCTTTTTCAAAAGAAGAGCCATTTCATCAAGTTGTCTTCTCATACAGGAGCTTTCTAAATGAAAGCCTCTTCCACAGTAAGAGCAGAGGACCTTGCCTTTGCCATTCTTCTTGCTTCTCTTCGAACCTGAAGGTTCTTTTGACTGCTCTTTCTTCACAAGGGACTCATCCCTTTGCTTCCCTTTGTCATTCGCTACCTTATCTCCTCTTGTAACTAGAGCTAGATCTTTGGGAGATCGAATGATCCCCATTTGGATCAATTTATCATTCTCAGAAATAAGAGATTGGATGAAGGCATTAAGAGTGGGCATCTTCCAATTTGGAGTAGCGAGCCTTATTTTTTGGAAGGTGGATACAAAGACTGAGTAGTCTGCATTGAGCTTTGTGAGAATGGAAAGGATGAGCTGATCTTCATCCTTCTTCACTTTGCATTGCTTCAACTGATATATCCGATTCATGAACTTTGTGAAGAATTCATTCAGAGATTCGAAATTGGATGGATTGAGAGTAATCAGATCATTTTCTAGCTGATGGATCCTCATCTCATCATGCTTATCAAATAAGGAAGAAAGCTTGTACCAAACCTCCTTGGGGCTCTCCAAGTCTCGGATGTGAAATCAAAGATCTCTAGAGATTGAGGAGAGCAAGAGTCCATGGGCTTCATCAAGCCTGTTCATGTACTTAGCTTTGTCTTTATCTGATTCTAGCTCTTCCTTTGTTTCTTCTATGAGTCTAAAGAGATGCTTGGTGTGGAGCATTACCACAATGTCATCCTTCCACTGGTGATAGTTGAAGGGAGTGAGAGGCTCCACTAGACGAGCCATTTTGAATGTAGTAAGAAGGATTGAGCTACTGTAGCGAATGCAGTGAGAAGAAGAGGCTTCATGTAGCGAATGCTGTAAGAAAAGCTGATAACATGTCACACAATAAAACATACAAAGTAAGGTCAACAGTCTGGACTTTTGGAATTTCCTTCACACCCAGCATAGTTGATCAAGCAAGCTTGATCAACAATTTCCTAACTTGCGATATTAAGTGGTAAATTCTCCACTTCTGGTGCAGTATTGGAAGGATCAATTTTCTCAAAAAAATGATCCAGCTGGAGATTTGAGGAGGAGAGGTGTCTTGTCCGCCGAGGCTCTGATACCATATTAAATTGAGCACATAGATCTCTGGAAAAACACACAACTCACAAAATAGATCACACAATTTATTCAGCAATTGAAGAATGAAACAGTGCAAAAATGGTTTGCAGCTGTGAATGCTTTCATTAATCAAAAAGTAATAAGATAATTATTACAATGAAGTACAATGGCTTTAATAGCCACATGAAATTCGAATCTACATGAGGAAATTCGAATTTATAGACTCTACTTGATTGTAGATAACCAAGACCTTGTCTAAATCACTATCGTAGGACTCACTAGTTAACTGACATTATCTAAACCATAACTGGAGTTCATGGGAGCTCTAAAACACAACTCAAGTGTTACATTCAGTGTTTACTAAGGCTAACTGACTGTGGTAGGTGAGAAATGCACCCCACATGAGTGCAGCCAAGTAAACCTAGCGCTAACTGAATGTAGAGGACTAGAACTGAATGTAACTAACTCCTAACTTAGCTTGAATAGTCATTAACTGAACTGAATTGACCTTGGTTGGTTTCGGCACTCCCAGTGGCTCCTAAATTGTAGGGATTGGTTTAGGAGGCTCCTAAACTAATGCAGTCAAGTGCAATTAGTGGTGGTGAGCCTCAATTAGTGTTCCCCACACTTTAGTAACTGAAACATGTGCCCCAATTAGACCAAGTGGACCCAATGGTGTTAATGACTATAAATAGATTGGATGGACTCCCAACTTAGACATGACTCCCAATTTAGACATATGACCAAATTTGGACAAGGGATGATTAATAATCCTAACACTTAGAAGAATGACACTTTGATTATCGTAACACAATTTGGTTGAATGCTACAGCTAGAATCCAAACTCTGAAACGATCTATTGAATCCACAAGAATTATTGACTTGCAATAACTGCTACTTAATACTCTACTTATACCCAAAAAAGAGAGAGAACATTTTTTTATATGCCTAAGTGGTAAGTTGGGAATAAGACTAGGAACATAACCTACAGTAGATGGTTCATCATCAATATCGTTATGGTCTCCAACCCAAGTGGAATTAGTGAAATGAACCAAAAACTGAGTCCCCCCTAAAGTGTACTAGATCCCAAACTAAATAATACCTTGAGTATACTAAATCTTTAATGGTGTCCAATGGGTCTCATTGGGAGTTTTCATATGTGAGTAAATATGACCAATATAAAAAGAAATATCATGCACGGCTTGAGTTTAACATAGAAGTATATTAACTAATTGACAGTATAAAAAGGCATCCAAATTGGGTAGTTTTGTACAATCTTCCATGTGAAAATGATGAAGAATATCACATGCATACTTAGACGAGGAAATGGAAATTCCTTCATGGGAATGAAAGACTTGAAATCCAAGAAAATAATGCAAATGAGTTAATTCCGTGAATTCATTCTTCTTAAGACTAGATTTGACACGGGTTAAGAATATTGGGGTCATTATTTGTGAGTTTAAGATCATCAACATGGAGAATAAGTATTCTGAGATGGTTACCCTATTTTTTATGTATAGACATTGTAGTCATAATGAAAATTAAATAATATAGTGTCAAGAAGAAAGTTATCCATTTTAGCATACCATATCTAAGGATCTTTCTTAAGGCCATAGAGAAATTAATTAAGGAATCCAACAATATTGGAGTCATTTTGAATATAATTAAGAGGTTGCTCAATATCCATCCAAGAATGTGTACATAACATTCATTTGATGGGTAACTCTTTTCTACAAAGCTAGAATGGATAGAACAAGTAAAATGAAAATCATTTTGGCTATAGGGGAAAATATTTAATATAGTCAAATAGGAAGGTTAACAATATTAAAAGAGCTAACCATTCTTATGTTAGATGGTACATCCATTCTTTGCATACTTAGCTCTATACAACCATATATTTATATCATATTTTATTCCTTTAAAAATAGCCATAAGATCATTATTGTTTGCCATTTAGGACCACCAATCTTCATTGTTTCTACATCCCAATCAAGATTTCCTAAACTTTATACAATTTTTTATGGATCATGAGTCTCGAAAACTTGAGTTTAAAGAGAGGAATATCACTAGAATTATGAACATGTACAACACTATCAGAAGGATTAGAAAAAATATCACTTGACACTTTTCATGTTGTAGGGACCCTTCTAGGATGTTTTGTTGTTAGTTAAAGTTCATGTTCACTGAACTCAATTAAAGGAAGTTCAGTAGGAAAAGGGGGATTTTCATCATCATTATCATCATTTGAAGAAGAAACTAGAATAGGAGAATTAGTAGAAAAGTTGGGATTAATAGATAGCTCACAACCTTAAGGTGACATAAACATTGAATATAGATTTCAACTAAAAGAGAATATTAACACCAAATTAAGAAACTATTTTAATTGATCCCATCTTATTACCTAGTTCAATTAAAACCCTTTCATATATTCTTGTGAATTTCGCAAAACAAATGTTAAGATTATCACCTTCCAGTGAGATAGTGCAAATTTAAGAAGATTTTTCCACCTTTTTGTTTCTAACCTCTTTATTCAAATAAGAAGCTTCGGTAGGTCATATGAAAGAGGAAATAAGGTTCACATGCATATATTTTTATTTAATTGATTTTTTTGTTGCTTTTGGATGAGTAGTGACTAGAAATGCTGTAGTCCAAATATTTTCTAATAAAAAATATTTTTCATGAGGCTATAAGCGATGGAAGGAAACATCCCAAGTTATTTACAATGATTTCTTAAAAAAAAATCAAAAGAATTTATAGAATATTTATATTATTCTTGATTTTCATGGCTTATAAGACCTCATCTTGATCCACATCGTTTATTATCAAAATTTTGATAGATTGTCCCCAAGCTTTCCAAGAATTGAAGGTATGTTTGTGCATAGGATGAAAATCCAATAAGAAGTCCACGCATTGTTGGAATTGATGCATTATTATTACATTGGAATGATTGTGGAATATGCATGGCATATATTTATTACCATGGTCTCTTAAAGAGAAAAGAGAATTAAAGAAACCAAAATCTCACATAGGATGGCTACTAGTCAATCAAGTTCACAATGTGTACATGAAAGTAATTGTTTCATCATTACACCAAAGTAGATGTATATTAGTTTTGGATTTATCATATATTCAGAGGGATCAAATCCATTGAAGTTAACTCGACCTTTTTTATAGCGAAAAAACATTGAATACAATTTTTCACCTTGATGAATATAATCCTTGTTGGAACATAGCATATATCTAAAGTAAAATAGATTTAGGTTTCATGTAGTCACTACTTATAAAATTAGAACTGAGTTTAATAGTATCTATCATTATATATTTTCCTTTGATAATATTTATTTGAATCATATATTTTCCACTAAAAATAAATGCACTTTGTGTTGGGACTCTTTACATTTAAATCTTATTTATTTTTATACTTACGGGAACATTTCATGCATTCTATTCCTATTCTAATCATATTCATTTTATGATGCCTATATTCGTTTCATTGCGCTTCTCATATTTCTTTTGTTATACACTAAAAATAAGTTGATTCATTAATTTTAAATGATAATGTGCATTAACTTGAAGTCATAATACATTTCTAAATGGGGAAGTTGTATCAAGTATGTTAATGATGATTGTGGATTACATTAAATATTTAGATCAAACATAGAATAAAATGAAAATAGAAATATGAGAAACATAATTCCAAAAAAAAGTTAGATAATAAAATGATTGTGGCTAGAATATGAATAAAATATATGAACAAATGTGCATAATTAAAAAAAATGAATATGATGAATCCCAATAGAATGAACATTTTTTTGTTAGAATTAAATATAGCACTCAAACACAATGTCACACCTGTGGTACCCACTATGCGGTCTTGAGGGCACATGGTACCTTGATCTCACCATAAAATTTATTCTTTGATACGAAAACAAAATTATTTTCTAACTTGTACCATCTTAGTAGTAAACAAAAAAAGCTAAAAAAAAATTAAAACTTACAATTTAGCATTAGTACAAGTAGTTCTATAATAGTTTATTCCATAATTATGGAATTAAATTCCATGTGCACCAAAGAAAGAAAGATGGACAATAGTACAATACATTACAAAACATCAAATAAAATGAGATTTCATAGCACATAGTCATACTCTCTATGGTAAACGATACCCCTAACTTGAGGGTATCAATCAGAAAGGGTGGTGTTTCTCAAGTTTATTGCTGAGTCAATGTAGAAAACCAATATTGATGGACACTAAATAAAAATATAAAACCGAGAAGATAGATAGATTAAAGATAATGAAAAAAATAAAATTCTTATTCTTATTATCATCATCATTATCATCATCATCATTAGTAGTATGTATATTATATTTTCCTCCCCTAAAAATGTTTTTTCCTCAAAGAATAAGTTTTGAAAAACTTATTCTTAACTTTCGTTCTATCTTGTAATGTCTTTTCATGATCTTCTATGCTTGTAATAATGACACTTGATCAAGCATGACAATATGTTCTTCTCAGTGTTGAATAAAGTTGGCAAATTGTAAAAGGTTCAGACCACCCTAATTCATTTTTTTGTAGCATGATACAATGATAACTTCGTTGATGTCGTTTGTTATAATTGGGATAACGATAAGTCGTTTTAATTTCTTGTAAATACGATTGTTGAACTCTCATCAAATTTGATGCTTATGGATATTCAACTAGATCTCTATTGGTTTCACTTTCTAAGGTATGCATTTTTATAACTCGAAGCTTCTTTATTTCAAGTACTAGTCCAATCACTTTTTCTTTATTATTCATATATTTTTTACTTGTTGTTTTTTCTAACTTTTCATTTTATGATTTCTTATCATTCTTCAACTTCTTAATTTCTGCAACCATGCTTTCATTATGGTCATTATATATTCTCTTCATATATATCTGATAATTTTTTGACAAGATCTTTATTAGTTTGTTCTAGCTTTTGGTCTTCTTGCTTCTTATCACTTGACTTGATGATTGATTTGTGCAAGTAACTTATGGTTATGATATTTAAAGTGAGAAATTTCTGTCTTTTATCTGTAATTCTCCTTCAAGATCTTGTTTTTTACTTTCTTCATGGTTCTTTTGTATTCTCTCCAAAATAAATTGATATTGTAATTGTCTATTGTGTAATTGAAAGTGTGCTAGTTTTTATTTTTTATACCTGCCTCAGCAGGTATATTGTAATAGATTGCAAGTCAAACTCTTTTGACTTTTGTATTAGTTGGTGTCTTTTGATGCAGGTATAAAGAATTAAAACTTGTTTTGCAAAGTATGACTTAGGGATTTGTAAAATATTTTTTTTAATTTTGTTAAAAAACTATTTTTGTAAACAGCTAATTGGTGGATAGAAGATGATGTAAACTTTGGAATTTGGTATCTAGATTTGAGTTGACATGTGGCAACATGACATCATAATAATAAAATTAAAAAAATAAAAATTATATCCCATTGCCATCTGTTATAGATAGCAAGTGGCACCATAGGAGCCAGTTGTTCTGGTTTTTTTTAGACCTCGGGCCATGAGACGAGGGTGCATTAGCTTGGCAATGTCATCCACAACAACCAAATCAGAGTCGAGTTAAATGATTCTCCTCTTCGGTTTCTTCTATTCAGTTTCTTCTAGTCCATTAACTACATAATCGCTGCATATATTTTGGATTTTTTCGAGTTAATTTCTATATGTAGGTTTCTAATGTTTTTCCTGTGTGATGCTTTGCAGATACAACAAATCAACATCACATACTTGACTGGAAAGAGAGATTCGAAATCATGGTTGGAACTGCACGTGGACTGGCCTATCTTCACGACGAATCTGAGATTAGGATCATCCACAGAGATATTAAAACAAACAATATTTTACTAGACGATAAGTATAGACCCAAAATCGCAGACTTTCGGTTAGACAGATTCTTTGCAGAAGATCAAAGCCACTTCAGCACTAACGTTGCAGGAACTTTGTAAGATTTTTCTCTAAAGCTCAATATCGTGAGGCTCCCAAGTGATTCATTGAATAATTCACAGTTCCTAAACCAATTACAAGATGCGATATATCTTAATAGTAGTAGACTAGCATTCCAACTTTTTGCCCCCTTTCCGTTCAGCTACAGTTAAATGTGAGGGTAAAATTGTTTGAAGAGCTTGCATATACATTGTATAATTATAATGCGATTGAGGTTTAAAGGTTTCTAAATTCATCTGTTAAATCAAATCTGCTATTTCCATCAATTTCGTTCTCAACTTCAACAAAGATTCCATCATCAGTTAAAGGGAAAAACGTTGATAGAAATCATACAATAGAATATGGATCCTGTAAGGTTAAGATCCGAAGATTTCATTGTAGATGATATTGTGCAGAGGTTACATGGCCCCGGAGTACGCCTTACACGGATAGCTGACAGAAAAAGTAGATGTATTTGGCTTTGGAGTACTTGTTCTTGAGATTATTAGAGGAAGAAAGTGTCGGAGTTTGGCTCATGAAATGGAGTTTCTCATCGAAGGAGTATGGCTCTTATCATCTCATGATCTTGAAGATGAATTATTCTTATTTTAAAATCTTCATAGCATTATGATCCTGACTAACTGAAGTGTTGTTTTAGCAGACATGGAGACTGTATGAAGCAGAGAGAGCTTTAGAAGTTATCAATACCACGTTGAAAGGCAGTTATTCGTGGGAGGAACCCGCTAGAGTGATTAAAATTGGTCTTCTGTGCACGCAAGCAGCTGCAGCGTTGCGGCCTTCAATGTTCCAAGTGGTGTGGATGCTGACAGGTGAGCAAGAACATATTTCTTCGCCCACGAGGCCTGCGTTTATAGATCTCTGATTCTCTATGCAGCTTCAACACACCCTGCAAATTGTTCAGTTTCGCGTGGAGATCACTGCATAGAAGAGATTGTAAATAAATAAATAATTTGTTGTTGAATTATCTAGCGAGTCAAAAAAATGGGTATCTATGTGCCTAAGTATGAAATATAATATTTTTATCTATATTTCATCAGAGCAAGTAAACTGGAACACAGTACATCATTAACTAAATTGATGCGCATTCTTATTCTTTGGGTATTTTTATTTTAAACAAATAATGGTGAAAGGTCAATCTACATTTTCTATATGGCCGTCCACAATCTATGGCGATTTTTAGTAGGGATCACAAGAAGGTCAACAATCAGACATTTCACGGAACATGTCCACACGTACTTTTCTTTTTATCATTTTATAAAAAAATTTATTATATTAAAAAATTAGTTTAAATAGTTTAATTACAGCGTTTCTATAAAAATAGCACAACAACTAACCAAAATCTTGATTCATATACGACAATGAATCATAGTTTAAATGAGTTTGCTGAAACTAAGGAGCACAAAGGAACCATCACACATTTCATTTGCTTTCCTTTTGAAGTACTTCAGAAACTTATCATAGTTGAGATCTCAAAGCATGGGATTTTTTTCTTGAATTACGAGTGATTAAAATATAGAGTATAGGATATATAGTCGTAATTATTTGTCATCGAAAGTATACACAACTTCACAACTTCTATGACATGAGGAACATCTTGAGATTAATAGTACAAGATTGTGGTGAAAGATACAATGACTTAACACTTTTTGTCCTCTTTGTGAATGCAATAAATCATACTCTCTTTTCATCATCTGAAATTAAGCTCATTTTTTAGTCATATAAAGATCAATCACCATTAAATCCGAATATGGAGAATTACCATTAAGGGATTAATTTACTATTGAATGGAGTAGTGAGCATCAACTTAAATCTAAGTTTATTAAGCATTTATAAGAGTAATCCAAGCTTTTAGTTTACCTTTTGTCTTATCAAAATTATAGTTACACCTATATGTGTTTATATTTAAGTCGATTTGGGGTGGACTATGGCCTATGCTTTTTCATCTACAAACAAGGATGAGACAAGTGTACCATGAAAATTGATTCTATGACACTAGTTCAAAATTCGAAATAAACAAATATAAAAAATAACTAGTAGCTAGATAATGAATGGATAACTTGTAGCAATGCATATATAAAAATAATTGATAGTTGATAAATGGATAACATGTATCTAGGTATGGATAACTTAGAGTTGAACTCATTTAACTAGAAGAATATAATGAATAAAAAAATATTTCCAAACGCTTTCGTTCCACAACTATCTTTCAACCATTTGATCATTATATACCTTCCTATTTATGCTAGTCTATAAAAAAAACTTGCACATTTGTATAACATTATAAATTTATAATAAAATACAAATAAACTATTCTCACAACAATGATATTAATTTATAGTCTTATAAGCTATTATTTTTCATTTCCTATTTATGCTAGTCTATAAAGAAACTTGCATATTTTTATAACATAAGTCAAGAATATTACTAGAAGTATGTAAGGAAGCTTGAATATGCTTGTTTTATGCTACATTGCAATAACCTATATCGTATTTAAATCGACATTTTTTAATTCATTTTTGTTTTAATTTCTTTCAAATTGTAATTATATTTGTTTTATCATATATTTTTATAGCAAAATTATCCTATTGCTATATATTTTCAATCTCTTCTTATGAGGCAGGTACTAAGCAACTTTGTTGCTTATTCCACTTGTTATTTTTATTTTCACTTCTCAATGCATGTTAAAACATCTTTTCACTATTTTGGCAAGGGATCTTCAATTATTACATCCCTATGGATAGTCTCTTTCATTTACTCAAAAAGGACAATTTCCCAAAAAAACTCTTCTCCATCATGATTCACTACGTTGTTAGTTTTATATAATTTTAAATAACTCATTTTCACTAAACATTCAAACTTATATATCCTTTTGATAATCTTCTATATTAATGAAATACACACTTTATATATTCAAAATATACACATGTGTATGTGTGTAATTTTTTATATTATAACCATATTTTCATCTTTTCTCCTTTTATAATACCACTTAATTCAATTTTCTATAGCACGGTATGATGACAACTTACTTGATGTTGCTCGTTATAATTAGGATAAAAATAAGGGGTCTTAATCTCTTGTAAAAATGATTGTGGGAACTCTCATAAAATTTTAATGTTTATGATAATTTAACTAGATCTTTTTGTTGGTTTTGGTTTCACTTTTGGAGGTATGGATTTTTTTAAGGGGAAGCTTCTCCATCTCAAGTACTGGTTCAATCACTTTTCCTTTATTAATCATATATATTTTTACTGGTAAGTTGTTCTAAATTTTCATTTTTTGATTTCTTCTCATTATTTAGATTCTTAATTTGTGCAACCAAGCTTTTCTTATGGTCATTCGTTAAATGATTCTTTTCATATTTCTATGCTTTCTTGATAATATATTTATTACCTTGTTCTAGCTTTTGATACCCTTGCTTCTTATGACTTGGCTTGTTGATTTGTGCTAGCAACTTTTGGTTATGATCTTTAAAGTGAGAAATTTATTTGTCTTTCATTTGTAATTCTCCTTTCAACATCTTGTTTTTTACTCTCTTCATTGTTGTTTTGTATTCTCTCCAAAAGAACTTTAGATTGTAATTGTATATTGTGTTGCTGATATTGAGATAATTTGTTTTTTAATGATTTTATTTTCACTTCTCAATGCATGTTACCTTGATATTCTATTAAGGTAAGCACAATTTTACAATTTTAGTAAGGTTACTTCCATTTTTACACCCCTATGTATATTCTCTTTCATTTGCACAACAAGGACATTTTCCCAAAAAACTCTTCTCTATCACGATTCACTACTTCATTCCTTTTTTCTCTCTTAACATGATACTATGGTTTAAATAATTTTAAATAACTCATTTCACTTAAACCTTGGAACTTATATACTCTTTTGATAATATTTTATAGTAATGAAGTACAATCCAAGATAAGTGCTCTCTCTCTCTCTCTATATATATATATATATTATAACCAAGTATCATATTTTAAATTATATTAAACAATGGAAATGCCACTTTAAATGGTAAGAGTAATTATTTAAGTTTAAAAGTCAGGTTCTTCACTTAATACTAGTAACTAAGTTAATACTTTTACATTCAATTGGATATTATCCTTTTAATTACTTCATTTTCACTTTTTAGTTACTTATTCTATTTTCACCTTTTTACCATTAGAATATTTTTTGTCCTTTTTCTTCTTCTTCTAACTCAATATCTTACTATCTGGCTATTAAGATATAATTGGTTTTTTCCTTCTTATTCTTCTTCTAATATTGGAGCACTTAGAAAAATATGATACCCAACAGTGTTGCAATAGGAAAAGGAGGGAACTAAAAATCAAAAGCACGTGCATGTTCCTAAGGCCATGCACACACTCTCGTATGGTAAATCCTAAATGGCCATGTTGGTGTCCATGTAGGAATTAAAGTACACACACATTAGGAGTGCACATGCTAATAGCGTATGTGTGAACATTAACAATGCATGAATGCTCCTTTGTATATTAAAAATTGGTTCGAGGCCCATTTCCATCCCATTCTACCCGATTTTTCGTATTTGCAAGCATCTAAAAATTCCATACAAACACGTTCATGCACCGAATCCACCACTAATGCCTCCAAATAATCATCCACATAGGATTCCATCCAAGATTTGTATTATTTTTTCAAATATTTTAATAAAGAATTACATTCTAAACTTTCTAAAAATTCAACCAAAATTGAAACAAATTATTAGTTTTTATTTGCATTTCATCTCTTCTCCATCACAATTTCAAGAAACTAAGAGCCAAACCACCAAACAAGCAACCCTAAGGATAAAACAACCTCACAAATCCCTAAACCTAATCCAAAATAAACATTAACCCTAAGGATAACCCAACCATAGAATTCGAAATCAACCAACATTTACACTAGTTAAGCACCTTGGTTCACGATCTTAGAACCATTAGGGAACCATTGAGACTCTCCTTAGCCACACCCCTTGACGATATAGTTTCATGAGTTGAAAATTATCATTGTCAATTTTTGAGCATAACCAAGTATAGGGATAGGATGAGAGTGTATTTTTCCAATCATATCAGTAGAGACCAATTCAAAGAGTTGAACATATTAAAACACAATCTAGTTATGCTTTTTTATCGACCCTAGGACCAACCTAGCCACTGGTCCATGCAAAAGGTCCCTTTGCATGGATTGGTGCAGATATGAGCCATATAGACAAAAATTAATGGGTCGATGGCTTATGGTTTTTAAAAACCTCCTTGCAACAATAGGGAGGTTCTACTCTATTTTATTCAAAAACTATATGGGATATACACATGAACTACTTTGACATTAGTGAGTTTGAGGGCGTTGGTCTTGTATATAACCAAGATAAACCAACCATCAAGTGTAACCCAAAGAGAGGGCCACTTCCACCTAGGAATATTCCTAACCAAGCCCCCCCTCATAGATGCCTAAGTTACTAGATCACCTTGCTAAGGATTCCATTTCCATATCACAACTCACTCATAGTGTATCACATCATACTACATTCATGACATCATCTAGGAATGACCCATTGGAAAAGCATGGAGGACAATCAAGTGTAGCTCTGTCATGCCCAACTCGTCATGGACCATCCATGATAGCGAGTGGGGTAAATTATCTTTTTGATAGCTACAGATTTCCCCATTGATGCACTCACCGCAACCGTACTTTCCATGGCCGTACAAAGGATCTTGCACAAGATAATTTTATGTCAGAGGTTAGTACATGATTTGTAAATGATTTATATTTTTAATTCTACATTTTAAAATTGTTAGGTGAACATTGATTAGAGTTTTTAATATTTAATTGATGTATTTTGCATGTGCATTTCTTTTGAGATGAAACAACTAAATGAAGGTAGTAGGACATTACTACTCTCAACCTTGATTCCACCATGGTGACAACGAAAAATATTAAAGCACCTCACATACATGTATTTAAAAGAGTGTATGGTTGTAGAATTTAAAAATTGAGTTAATTGCAATTATCACATTTTTTATGATAAAACAATATTAGTGTTGTTGTGTTTCCATAGCTTCATGTGGAAGATATTAAGAATAGGTCTCCACCTAGGTTGAGTAGATCACCTATCAAGCAAGTGACTTGTGTGAAACTACTTAAATATTAGCATGATATTTATTGTGTTTGTATGGATAATTTACATGTTTTTCTTATAATTAAATGCAATACATATGTTTATGTAGGTTTCATATCCTACCATATGATCATCATAGGTACACATTCCTACATATATTCTACCTAGTTAACGTTTTCCACTATTAATTTCAAGTCACGTGACTAGGTAGTCTTCCACAACGATCATCATACCCAAACCCCCCCATAGTGTGATCCAACCCATTCTACAACCATTGGGGCTATATCACTTCCCACACCCATACCCTGACGTGTTTCCCCCATCTGTCTAGTATTTGGCTCCAGATTCTCCATCTGCGTCGAATCCATCCATTTCCCCTACATTAACCCCAACCCTTTACCTACATCATTTCCCTACAGCACCATTGCCTCAAATTAATTTGTCCATCCCATTGGTCCACTTCTTGGACAATAAGAGAAATCTCTTGCATTGATTCAGATATTCATGGTGAGATTTACAAGTTCATTAAAGTCTTATAAAGAATTAATGAATTTCATAAAATAACAAATTTTGGTTTGTTTTATGTATTAATAATTTTTGTAAATGTTGCAAAGATACATTGCTTAGAGACTTGGATCAATGAGATAGAAAACCCCATCATGATATTACCTCATTTTAGGTGAGTTCAAAAAAATTGAATTCTATTTTTTTAAACTATACTAATTGATATAACTGTTGGAAAATTGACATGTCGTCATTTCCCTTTCAAATCCTGGAGAGACACATCACACCAAGATGCAAGGGGGCTCAATATTCCTCCATCTCAAAGAGGAGGAAGACTAATTTTGGATATAAGTTGCAAGATGTCGATGGTGGCTAGGGTGTTTAAGTCACCAATAGTGAACATTATCCATGATGTGTCTTTTTTGGCAAGATATTTTTATTTGTGTATAGGACATGAGTCGCCCTTATTATTTTTTTGGGTATGAATGTCCATTATTGGGAACGATGTTTGATTTTGTATAAAAAAAGTAATTTTGGACTTATTGCCAATACAAATTCATGACTTTCATCCAATGTATATGTCATAGTGTTTATGAATTTTTACATTATTTGTGTGGATTCGATGTTATATATTATGATGGTTACATGGTTCATGGTGAATGTGATGTTATATGTATTATGATTGTTTCATGCAATATATTTTAGATCACATACATATTCCATTAAAAATGGGACTGTGTTATGATGAATAAAAACATACATAAATATAAATCAAACAAATTCATCGACATATATGGCATGCATTTATCATCCCTCTTCCAATTCACATAATAACATCTTATTAAAAAAACTTAGGATAGAAAACTGTGATATTTTAGGCCTAATACAATTGTTTTCATTGTTGGATCAAATCACGGCTTTGAAATCCATGACTTTTTTGTAGATCCTGAAAGTAGTGACCATATCCCTCTTGTAGGCCAAAAATTCACTCTATAGGATTGTCGGTAGTTCAAGGCCTTATACATGGGCCATTATCCCTAGAATCATTTTTTTGTATAACATATTGGTTTTTATCATTAGTTCACAGGCCTGACTTGAATACCCATATTTATTGTGCAAAACCTCAAAAATACTAACCACATCGCACTCACAAGATAAGTATGCTTTACTACATGGATTTCTATGTGTCTTTAGGAATTATGGAACTAAGGAACTAATATATATTTGTAAAACTTGAATTTCTCATTAATTTTAATTTATTATCCTTGAAAAATGCACCTAATGTAACATAAACTAAACCTGTGATTTCCTACCCCACTAGACAACCCTAATCTAACCTAAAATACCCAATCCTCAGTTACTACCTTAACCTCATCTGCCAAAATGTTTTAAACTAAACTACTTTAATATATCATAGTCTACACTTACCTAAACCATTAACACATTCTTACCTTGCTAAATCCAATAAACCTACTTAAATAAACCTTACCATCTACCATAAACCACTCCTCTATCTAACTTACCCTACTAGAACTACCCAAACCTAGATTATATTTAGCTTATCCATCCCTAGCTTAGCCTACCATAACCGAACCTACACTATTCTCAAGCCTTTTCTATCTAATGTACCCTACCATGCCTATATTAACCACATAACCTAATTTAACCAACCATTCATTTTCCTAAACCACTCTAATCTATTAAATTTTTACACTAAACTTAAATTACGATAACCTAGCTTATCCTACCTTAACCATAATATATCATATGCACTACCATATATTACTTTAAAAACTTGCACAATCCATAGCTCCACGTTAAATACTTACAATGCAATGTCACCATTGATCAAAATCTAGTAGCAAACATTCATATCTTCACAACTTAATATGGCACTAGAAATCTAATTTAGAAACCTAACCTATCCCTATAAACCTGATTTAGAAACCTAATCTAGGCCTGGAAACCTAATTTGGAAACTTGGAAAACAAATTTACAAACCCAAAAACCTAATATAGCCCTTGAAACACTAATCTAACCCTAGACCTCCATTTATAATAATCCCTTGGGAGATATAAAATATACCATAGTTCCATTAGATGGTGGCATTTTTAACCATGTACTTGTTCTTGGGATTTGTGACAATCTTCCTTACATTTGTCAAAAATTCATTATGGGGCTAGTAAAACTAGTTTTCCCCTCACATTGTTGTAAACAAAATCTCAAGGACCTTCAATGTATAATAACTCCAATGTGCCATAAAATTATGGAAGTGGATTGGATTTATTAACCATAAACTCATATGGAATGAGGACATCGAAATAATTCTAGCGGTGCCTCTTTCCTGTGGGTCCATGGCCCATAACCCATACTTTTTGGCGATTTTGGAATCTAGTTTTTTTCTCAGTAAGAGATAGTTCAATTTATTCACAAAGGGGAGAACTTTGTAAATTTCACAACCGTGAACTTGTGGCTATATTTTCCACATCAAACCTACCAAAACACACTTATAGGATCTAACAGAAGTCAACTTTGTTGCTTGGTTCGAGTCCTATGCCCCCAATGCAAATTCACCATGCGTCTCTAGGATTTTAGTTGCACTTGGCCATAAAATGATGACCATGCATCGTATCAATAAACCATTGATTTGATTTCAATATTGACATTGGAATGATTCTAGGGGTTCCTCTCATCCCTAGGTCCATGGCCCACGACCCATACTTTTTAGTGAGTTTAGAATCTAGGGTTTCTCTTAGTAAGAAACAACGTAATTTCTACACAAAGGGATAAAATTTTGAAATTCCTTGACTATGAACTCATGTCTATTGTTCCCACATCAATCCTACCCAAATAGACTTTCAACATAGCACAAAACTCAATTTTGTTCCTAGTCCAAATCCTATGCCCCCAACAAAGAATCACCACGTGTCCCCAAAAGCCTCTAGGTGGCAAGTCACAACTAGCCAAATAACAATGAACATGGATCAGATTGATGAACCATAAACTCTATTGGAATCAAGACATCAAAGTAATTCCAGGGGTGACTCTCTCTCATGGATCCATGGCCTGGATCTCATCATTTTTTTTTCTGATTTTGGAATCTATGGTTTCTCTCTGTAAGAGAAATGCAATTTCTGCACTAAGGGGGCAACTTTGGAAATTCATTGAATGTGAACTTGTGGATACCATTTACACATAAAAATTTCCCAAACACACTTCCATCATTTATGGAACTCTACCATTCCACATCAACTATGTCTAAACACACTTCCATCATCTTATGGAAATCAATTCTATTTCTTGGTTCAAATCCTATGCCCCCACCATAGATTCACCATGTGTTCTTAAAAGCGTTTAGGAGGCTATTTACAACTAGCCATATAATGATGGGTGTGGCTTGAATTGATAAAATATTGAAATTAGTACGTCAAAATAGTGCTAGGGGTTCCTCTCTCCCTAGGTCCATGGAAGAGAGCTCATCCATTTAGTGATTTTTGAAACTAGGGTTTCTCTTAGTAAGAGAGAGTGCAATTTCTACACAAAGCGGAAAACTTTGAAAAATACTCAAATGTAAATTTGTGGCTAGTGTTCTCATTTCATACCTAGCAAATAAAGCTTGGATCATCTTATGAAACTCAATTATGTTTCCCAGTTCAAATCTTATGCACTTGATAGAGATTCACCACGTTTCTATGAAAGCATTTAGGAGGTGAGTTACATTTGGACATATAACAATGACTATGTATCATATTAACTAAGCGTTAAATCCATTGCAATGAGGACATTGAAATAATTCCAATGGTTCCTCTCTCATAATTTCAATTCCTAAAGCTCATCCTTTTCAGTGATTTTGGAATCCAGGTTTCTTTTAGTAAGAGACAATGCAATTCCTGCACGAATGGGTCATCTTTGGAAATTCCTTGATCGTAAGCCCATGGATAAAATTCCCGCATCAAACCATCCCAACACACTTTCAACATCTCATGGATATCAATTCTATTTCTTAGTTTCAAATCCTATGCCTCCAACATAGATTCGCTATGTGTCCCTAAATACTCCAAGAGACAAGTTGCAATTGGAAATTGAAAAATGACCTTGGCTTGGATCGACGAACCGTTGACTCCACTGGAATGAATAAATCATAACAATTATAGTGGTTCCTTTCTTCCCTAGGTACCTGGTGTAGACCTCATCCTTTTCAAATATTTTGGATGTTAAATGTACATCAACAGTAGTCATTCTCCACGAGACTTGTTGAATCAAGTCCAAAACATATGTTGTATTAAGTACAAAAAAATATCCATGAGACTTGTGTTGTATAATGTCTGAAACTTATGTTGTATTAAGTTCAAAAAATTATGTTTTATTAAGTTAAGATCTTGTGTTGTATCAAGCTAGACCATTTTGTTATATCAAGTCCTATTCATGAGAGATTCTTGTACTATTATCTTGTGTTGTATCAAGATTGAAACCTTGTGTTGTATCAAGGTCAGAACCTTGTGTTGTATCAAGGTCGAAGACTTGTGTTGTATCAAGTTCAGAACTTATGTTGTATTAAGTTTAGGAGTCTTGTGTTGTATCAAGAATGATCTTGTGTTGTATCAAGACCATATCACTCATGTTGTATCAATACCATATGACTCGTGTTGTATCAAGTCATGAGGATATACTATGTGATGTATGGCTAGTCATTGTCATTATGTGCTATAAGTATCCTTTATGGATTAGCTACCCCTAGAGTGATTTACTTTAGCATATGACTATATGACCCGGGGTAATACATATGATTATAGGTTTTGAAAAATTCTTCTGAGTATGATATGATAAATATTATTAATTAATTAAACACTCATGGAACATGCATAATTAATTAATGATATATGAGATCAACACAAATATAGAATAAGGATTAGAATTTCCCATGTCAGACCTCTAGTGAACTTGAATTTCAAAGACATCAGTTAAGTCTAAGTAGAGGAAATAAGTTTCAGTTAATCAAGGAACCTACTTGATTTATGCAAAGTGTTTGTTGTGGATGGAAATGATTGTGAATCACTAAATAAAATCTAGTTAAACTCCTAAATAATGGTCAAGAATTTAGTTAATAAGTTCACATTCAGTTCAATTAAGTTTAGTTCAGTTCAAATAGTTAACATTTAGTTAAAGAAAGTTAACACCAGTGAATTAATCATTAGAGGAAATTTGAGGTCTACAATGGGCCTCCTAAGGAAAATGATAAAATAATAGTTAAAATAATAAAATGATAGTTATTAATTTTGGAGGAAGAATGAAAAAAACTACTTTTTTTGTTCGTATTTTCGACATATCTCCTTGTGTTTTTACTCAAATTATGAGTGGGAGAGCTCATTGGATGTGGAATTTAATTCCACATCCAATGAGTACCCACACTGCATACTTTTTATAGACCTTGCTACCCAAAAATAAGAAATTCCTGAAAAAGCATGATGATGACATCATCATCACATTTTTTTAGGCATTTCTTGTTTTTGGGGTAACGAGGTCCATCAAAAGTATGTAGTGTGGGTACTCGTTGGATGCGGAATTAAATTCCGCATCCAACGAGCTCTCCCACGTCAAATTTGAGTAGAAACACAGGGAGATATGTCGAAAATACGAACAAAAAAAGTAGTTTTATTTTATGACAAATATGTCAATTCAACCATTATGGTTGACTCATTTTATTGAAATTCTGGTTCTTGAATTCAAACTCACAAAATTTATTGTTGGCGCGTTTTCTTATAAGGCCCATTTTAGACCCCAAATTTCCTCTAACGAGAGGGAGCATATCTTTGGTATGGGAGATAATTTCGAGGTGTCAACTTGGCACCAAGTCAAGGAATATGCAATAGGTAATGTGTGGATAGTGAACATAGTGAAAATAGTGTTCATAGTTCCCAAAATGAATGCAAGCATTCACTACCTCTCATATTATTACTGAATAAGCTTGTTATTAGAGTGCTATGGAATTGGGAAGGATGAGATAGTATTCCAAGTGATCTATATTCTCTAGTGTTTCTTTTATATCTCTTATAAATCATTTTGAAAGTGTTGTAAAATCTTTCTGTGCAATTATCTATCATGCTTAAAGGATTGTTGTATTTTTCATCATTTGGATTTGGAGGGTTTTCCTAAGGTACATCATGTGTCTTATGGATCAAATGATTTGTGTGTTTGAATTTTTTATGAGATCTACATCCACTAGATTTGTTTGTCAAAAGTTTTAAAGTTAAAGTATCTTCAATATTTTCTCAAACATTGGCATGGTATTAGAGGAAGGACATGCAAGAGCTTAGTTTTGTGCAAACCTTCTAAACCTACGCAGATTTTGAAGCATTGAGAAAGATATTGAAGCAATGACATCAATATCCATCTAACTAGAAGAGTGACTTAAAAGCACCTCAAAATTCAACACATGGAAGGCAAGGGTGATTAAAATTATTGAAGAGCATGATCTTGATTTCTTTCTGACCAACATGATTGAATATCCTACTAAAAATGCAAAAAGAACTGATTACAAGAACAATCAAGCAAAGGAAAATAGGATCATATATGACTCCATGAAGGACAACATCATGTCGATGATCACACCATTGAAGATGGAAAAGGAGTGTTTTGACACACTCACAAATATTTATAAGAAGAAGGCCCCTACTCAAAAGAGGGATTTTAAGAACAAGTTGCACAACATGAATATGGAAAGAGATGAGACTCCATCTTCCTTCTTCACAAAGATTTCACAGGTGAAGGATTAACTTGCAAGCATCAGTGTGGAGACAGATGAGGATTATCTTCTTCAAACTGCCATCGATGGGATCCCATCCTCATGGGAGACCTTTCTTTATACGATAAATGGAAGACAAGAGTAACCCAACTTCGAAATACTTTGGCATGATTGCATTCAAGAAGAAAGGCTCATACAAAACAAAGTTGTGAATACTAAGGAGGAGAATACTTCCCTCATGACAATAACCAAGAAAGGAAGGAATCCATTCATTTCCAAGAAGTCCCTTCATGCAAAGAATAAAGAGATCAATAAATGTTTTGACAAATCAAAGCTTATAGTTTCTTATTGTCAAAATATGGGACAATTTTTATAGGACTTCCATGCGAGGAAAATAAAAGAAGGAAGATATCATGCTTTCACCATCGTAGAAGAAAGTTATAAAGAAGATGCATCCAAAGAGAAAGAGATAGGGAGGGAGTATTACCTCTTATATGATTTGTTTATATATCCAATCACAAGAGAATATACATGGATGATTGGTAGTGGTGCTTCAAATAACATGCCAGTATACAATGGCACAATCTCCAAACTAAAAGAGAAACAATTAGCTTGCATGGTAGAATTGGGAGACAATTCCACATATTCAATCGAAGGAGTTGGATCCACATCCTTCCAGCTGAGTTCAGGATACACACTACATGTGGATGAATTTTTTAATGTACCTATAATGAAGAAGAACCTACTCTCTATTTTTGTCCTTGAATATAGAGGCTTCTGAGTCATCTTAATGGAGAATCAAGCATCCTTGTGGTCAAAGAACCAGAACATTGATACTGCTATTGTTATTGGAGTTCGAGAAGGAGTAATTTACAAGGTCCCATGAAACTATATTGTGGCCATGACACATCATACTATCATCCCATTCAAGTTGTGGCATAGGAGGCTTGGATTCCTTCACTTCAGATTACAAACTACTTTGTAGTGAATGGTGAAATGTATGCTTAGTTTTGATTTTGTACATGATATTGTTTGTTGGGTTTGTTCTTTAGGAAAAACTGTTAAAAAGAGGTTTCATAGAATCAATACTATATCTAAAGGAATATTATGTGTGTGGAATCATATCTTCCCCATCCCTTAGGGGGCATATCTACTATGTTTCATTCATTTACGATTTATCCCATAAGGCTTCAATTTATTCCATGAAAGCCAAAGGTGAAACCTGCAGTAAATTCCAAGAGTATAAATCCTTAGTCGAGAATCAGACAAGTAGGCATATTTTTTCCCTAAGGTCTAGTAATGGTAAAGAGTTTGAATCAAATTCTTTTAATTAGTTTTGTAGTGATGTAGGTACATGTAGACAATTAACAGTTCCTTACAACCCACAAAATAATGGGGTTGCAAAGAGAAAGAACATAACTATTTGTGAGGCTGCAAAAGAGATGTTACATGATCATGATCTATCTACTTATTTGTGGGAATAAGATACCGGTATAGTAGTGTACATACAAAACAAAAGTTTGCATGTAGTTCTTAATGAGAAAACACATGAAGAGGTGTTTACTAGTGAGAAACCAGAGATCTCACATCTTTGTATTTTTGGATGTCCCATGTATATTAACGTACCAAAATAAAATAGAACCAAAATGGAACCTTCTGGAAAGAGGGGAAATTTTATTAGCTACAGTGACACCTCCAAGGAATTTAGAATATATGTACCTAGTGAGATTCATATTGAGGTTAGTTAGGATGCGAATTTCCATGATGAAGACATATTCAATCTATCAAAAGAGCTTGAATCTGATCCAGAGACAGAGGAGGACGAGGATTCTATATTAGAGGATCATGATGATTATTATTCCTATTCTGATGGTCAGAGGGAGAATCCAATAGAGCATGAAGAGCTAGCTGTCATTGATGAACTAGTTGAACTCGTTGATGAACTTCCTACAAAGAGGAGGTAACCATGGTATCGATATGTATTGTGAGATGCTGAGAAGCATGGAGCACCAGTAGGAATTTCTAGAGAGTGCAAGAAGACTAATGGGTATTCTGGACATCTTGCATCGATGAGAAGCATCAGTCACTCAGGGCATTCATCATATGAATAGGCTATAGAGCAAAAGTGTGCAAAGATGCTATGATAGATGAATATCATTCTATTCTGAGGAAATATTTTTGGGATATTGTTCCCAGACCTTAGAAGTTATTTGTAACTTCAATGTGTATTTACAAGATAAATCCTGTTGCATATGGCAGTGTCGACAAGTAAAATACCAAGTTTGTTGCTTGTGGATTTTATTAGAAAGAGGGCATTGATTATGAGGAGACTTTTTCTCCAGTGGCTAGGTATACCACCATTAGATCTGTTATTTGACTTGCATCAATATTGGCTTGGAAGGTTCACCAAATGGATGTGAAGACTACCTTCCTCAATGGTGCTCAGTTTTAGAAAGAGGTTTACATTGAGAAAATTCAGGGTTTTGTGATACTTGGGAAGGAGTCCCATGTGAGAAAGCTGAAGAAACCCCTTTATGTGTTGAAATAAGATCCTCAAGCTTGGTATTCTAGAATAGACAATTATCTTCAAAAACGAGGTTTCTTAAAGAGTGATGCAATGTTAGGATTATTAATCCTCCCTTGTCCAAATTTGGTCATATGTCTAAATTGGGAGTCATGTCTAAATCGGGAGTCCATCTAGTCTATTTATAGTCATTAACACCATTGGGTCCACTTGACCTAATTGGGGCACATGCTTCAGTTACTAAAGTGCGGGGAACACTAATTGAGGCCCACTGCCACTGATTGCACTTGATTTCATCAGTTTAGGATCCTCCTAGACCAATCCCTACAATTTAGGAAGCCACTGGGAGTGCCGAAACCAACCAAGGTCAGTTCACTTCAGTTAATGACTAGTCAAGCTAAGTTAGGAGTCAATTACAGTTAGTTCTAGTCCTCTACATTCAGTTAGCGCTAGGTTTACTTGACTGCACACATGTGGGGTGCATTTCTCACCTACCATAGTCAGTTAACCTTAGTCAACACTGAATGTAATGCTTGAGTTGTGTTTTAGAGCTCCTATGAACTCCGGTTATGGTTTAGACAAGGTCAGTTAACTACTAAGTCCTCCGATAGTGATTTAGACAAGGTCTTAGTTACCTATAGTCAAGTAGAGTCTATTAATTCGAATTTCCTCATGTGGATTCGAATTTCATGTGGCTATTAAAGCCATTTTAATTCATTGTAATTATCATTGGATTACTTTTTTATTAATGAAAGCATTCACCGCTGCAAGCCTTTTTTGCATTGTTTCATTCTTCAATTGCTAAGTAAATTGTGAGATCCACTTTGTGAGTTGTGTATTTGTCTACAGATCTATGTGCTCAAATTTACATGGTATCAGAGCCTTGGTGGACAAGAATCCTCTCCTCCTCAGATCTCCAATTGGATCATTTTTTCGGCAAATTGCTTTTTCCAGTACTGCACCAGAAGTGGAGAATTTACTTCTTAATATCCCAAGTTAAGAAATTGTTGATCAAGATTGCTTGATCAAGTATGTTGGGTGTGAAGGAAAATCCAAAAGCGCAGACTGTCGTCCTTACTTTGTATGTTTGATTGTGTTACATGTTATCAACTTTTCTTACAGCATTCGCTACAAGCAGCCCTTTCTTCTCACTACATTCACTACAACAGCTCAGTTCTTCCTACTACATTCGAAATGGCTCATTCAATAGAGCCTCTCACTCCCTTCAACTATCACCAGTGGAAGGTAGACATGGTGGTAATGCTCCACACCAAAGGGCTCTTTAGACTCATAGAAGAAGCAGAGGAAGAGCCAGATTCAGATAAAGACAAAGCTAAGTACATGAACAGGCTTGATGAATCCCATGGACACTTGCTCCTCTCAGACTTTAAAGATATTTGGTTCCACATCCTAGAATTGAAGACTCCCAAGCTGGTTTGGGAGAATCTTGCCTCCCTATTTGATAAGCATGATGAGATGAGGATCCATTAGCTAGAAAATGATCTGATTACTCTCAATCCATCCAACTTCGAATCTATGAATGAATTCTTCACAAAGTTCAAGAATCTGATATATCTGTTGAAGCAATGCAAAGTGGAGAAGGATGAAGATCAGCTCATCCTTGCTATTCTCACAAAGCTCAATTCAGACTAATCAGTCTTTCTATCCACCTTCCAAACAGTAAGTCTTACTACTCCAAATTGGAATATGCCCACTCTTAATGCTTTCATCCAATCTCTTATTTCTAAGAATGATAAATTGATCCAAATGGGGATCATTCGATCTCCCAAATATCTAGCTCTAGTTGCAAGAGGAGATAAGGTAGCGAATGACAAAGAGAAGCAAAGAGATGAGTCGCCTATGAAGAAAGAGAAGTCAAAAGAACCTTTGGGTTCAAAGAGAAGCAAGAAGAATGGCAAAGGCAAGGTCCTCTGCTCTTATTGTGGAAGGGGCTTCCATTCAGAAAGCTCTTGTATGAGAAGAAAACTTGATGAAATGGATCTTCTCTTGAAAAAGCACAACATTTATGTACCTGCTAGCGCAAGGAAGGAAGACTCTGAAGAAGAAGAAGAATATTAGAGGAACATTAGAGGAATTTTGGGGTTTAAAATGGGCCTCCTAAGGAAAATAATAAAATAATAGTTAAAATAATAAAATAATATTGATTAATTTTGGAGGAAGAAAGAAAAAAACTACTTTTTGTGTTCGTATTTTCGACATATCTCCCTGTGTTTTTACTCAAATTTCGATCGGGAGAGCTCATTGGATGGGGAATTTGATTATGCATCCAACGAGTACCCACACTGCATACTTTTGACGGACCCCGCTACCCCAAAAACAAGAAATACCTGAAAAAATGTGATGATGATGTCAGTGTGGGTACTCCTTGGATGCATAATCAAATTCCCCATCCAATGAGCTCTCCTAATTGAAATTTGAGTAAAAACACAATGAGATATGTCGAAAATACGAAAAAAAAAGTAGTTTTTTTTAATGACAAATATGTCAATTCAACCATTATGGTTGACTTATTTTATTGAAATTCTATTGGTTCTTGAATTCCAACTCACAAAAACTTATTTTGGCATGTTTTCTTATAAGGTCCATTTTAGACCCCAAATTTCCTCTAATGAGGACATGCACTGAAGGCTTGCTGCACATCAGCACCTGTCTTCCTCATTGATTCTGGAGCTTCCAACCATATGGCTGCATCCAGAGAATAATTCTTTACTTTTCAGTCCTTTGATGGTCCTAGTATTCAAATGGGAAATAAAAGTAAAGTCAAAACAAAGGGGAAGGGCTCTATCCAACTTGAACATGGAAGGTTCAAAGATGTGCTATTTGTTCCCTCCCTAGCTTCAAACCTGTTATCTGTCTATTAGATTACCCATACTGGATCTCGAAAGCAAGTGATATTTGGTCCTAACTCAGTGGAGATCACAGATATCTCTACTGGGAGCATCATAGCAAAGGGTCTTACAAATCATGCTTCAAAATCGTATAAGTTCTCACATTTCATGCCTCCTTCAGAACCAGTGCACTCTCAGCAGCCACCTGCAAGGGAAGGTAAAATCATTGCATCTACTTCTTTTACAGCTTCTACTAGTATTGCAGATCCATCTATATCAGTTTATGACCTTGAGATTCAGGATGACTCAGATCTAGATTCAATCCCTACTTCCAAACTGGAAGCTAGGAAGATGACTGGAAACTCACCTGACACTCATAAAGGAAAGACTCTTTCCCTATGTCATGCTATTTTACCTCCTTCAGGGAGATGCAATAGACTTCCTATAAGATGCAATATGGCAAGGGCTCAGTCTTACTACATTCAGAAGAATGAATATGATCATACACCTCTTCATCCAGCAAGAGACAAATGTTACATTCCTCCTTCCTCCCATCATCATTTTTGGAGAAGAAGGATAAGTCTACATGCCAGGCCCCAGAATACCTGTGCATAGCACACCATGCATGCTGCTTCACTACCTCACAAAGATTAAGATTGCAGCAACGTATTTTCAAGTTTTTCAAACTTGAGACCTGATTCTACCTGCTTAACTAGAGGGAGGGATTTTTTCCCATGTGTTTTTTTCCCCAGCTCCTTGTATTAAGCAGTTACTTTATTTTACTTGATGTAATGGGTGACCTATGGTCTTAGTTACTAGGGCCCATAGTTTTTCCAAGTTAGCATTCAACGGGGGTGTTAGGATTATTAATCCTCTCTTGTCCAACTTTGGTCATATGTCTAAATTGGGAGTCATGTCTAAATCGGGAGTCCATCCAGTCTATTTATAGTCATTAACACCATTGGGTCCACTTGACCTAATTGGGGCACACGTTTTAGTTACTAAAGTGTGGGGAACACTAATTAAGGCTCACTGCCACTGATTACACTTGATTGCATCAGTTTAGGAGCCTCCTAGACCAATCCCTACAATTTAGGAAGCCACTGGGAGTGCCGAAACCAACCAAGGTCAGTTCACTTCAGTTAATGACTAGTCAAGCTAAGTTAGGAGTCAGTTACATTCAGTTCTAGTCCTCTACATTCAGTTAGCGCTAGGTTTACTTGACTGCACACATGTGGGGAACATTTCTCACCTACCACAGTTAGTTAACCTTAGTCAACACTGAATGTGCCACTTGAGTTGTGTTTAAGAGCTCCGATGAACTCCGGTTATGGTTTAGAGAAGGTCAGTTAACTACTGAGTCCTCCGATAGTGATTTAGACAAGGTCTTAGTTACCTACAGTCAAGTAGAGTCTATCAATTCAAATTTCCTCATGTGGATTCGAATTTCATGTGGCTATTAAATCCATTTTACTTCATTGTAATTATCATTGGATTACTTTTTGATTAATGAAAGCATTCATAGCTGCAAGCCTTTTTTGCACTGTTTCATTCTTCAATTGCTGATTAAATTGTGAGATCCACTTTGTGAGTTGTGTATTTGTCTACAGATCTATGTGTTCAAATTTACATGCAAATCCAAAATTGTACTTTAAAGTATTGGAGAACCAACCTCTGGTACTAGTCCTATATGTGGATGATATTTTCCTCACTGGAGAGAAAATATTGATTTCTTAGTGTTAAAGGGAACTTACCTCATACTTTGAGATGAAATACTTAAGTATTGTGCATTACTTCCCAGGCCTTGACATTTGGTAAAGGAATGATGAGATATTTCTATCTCACGGGAAGTACAATGTGGACATATTGGACATATTTGGCATGTTGTATTATAATCCGTAAATAATCAAGTGGATTCCAATTTGAGGAAATTCCATGAGGCTAAGACTAGATTGGATCCACTGGACCTTACCTTTTCAAACATATGCAAGATGATATTTCTTTGCAACCTCATCTAGATAACTCTACCCCACTTCATGTGGGGGATATCCATTCCTTCATATCTCTACCCAACCATAGTTGGAGGTGTGTGCTTTCTTCTTCACATAGGATACTCCTACTTTCATATAAATTGATGCATGTGAGAACACAACTAGAGAGATCTCATATCAAATCACACAATAGAACACAAATGGAAACCCACATAAACAACAATGTGGCACTGATAATTAATGTATTTTTATTAAATAAGAATTCAAATCTACATATTTTTTTTATAATCGCAGTGAAGTCCCAGTTTCATAATACACAGTTGTTCTTATTCTACTATAATCAATGATTGTTTCTTATAGAGGGGTTATTCCATGAACGTGCTTCATAGTTTTTGGCAAGCGGGGCACCAAAGATATGTGTAGTAGATCCTTTACTACAAAAAATACCCTTTTAGGGGTGTTTTTGTCTTTGGACGGTTTTGCTACCCCCCCCCTCCCCAAATTTTTTTATGTATCTTGGGGCGGTTCTTAACAACCCCCCGATAAATTTGTTTATGTCTTTGGGGGCAGTTCTTAACCCCCTCCCTCCCCCCAAAAGTCCTAATAATTGGAATTTCTGGGGAGTTTTTTTATAAACCGCCCCCAAATGTCCAATTCTCAGGACTTTGGAGGGGGGGGGGGGTTAGAAGTACCCCATTAAAGATGTTTTTGAAGGAGGTTTCTAGAACCTCCTTCCCCCGCCCCCTTGCCTCCCCCAAAAGTCATGAGATTTAAACTTTTGGGGGTGGTTGTTTTAACCCCCCCCCCCCCCCCCAACCAAAAAAAAATAAAAGTCATGAGAAATAGACTTTTGGGGGAGTTTTTTAGAACCCCACCCCCCCAAAGTCAACAGAATTGGACTTTTGTGGGAAGTTGTTTTAACGCCCCCCCCCACAACAAAAAAAAAGTGATGAGAATTAGACTTTTGGGGGCGATTGTTATAAAACTGCACCCATAACTCATGAGAATTAGACTTTTGGGGGAGGTTGTTCTAAAATCTCCCCAAAAATTCAACTCTCATGAAATTTTGAGGGGTTCTTTTAAACACCCCCCGTAAAGACATTTTCAAGGCGGTTTTGAGAGTTTTTTCTAACCGCCCCCCCCCCCACTAAAAGTTTTTTTAGGCCATTAGGGGCTGTTCTTAACCCCCTTGTAGAAGTTTTTTTAGGCCATTAGGGGCGGGTCTTAAACCCCCCCCCCCCCCAAAAAAAAAAAAAAAAGGCTTCAGAATTGAACTTTTTGGGGCAATTATGAAAAAACCTGCCCCAAAAGTCATGAGAATTGAACTTTTGGGGGATATTTTTAAAAACCCCTACAAAATTTCAATTCTCATGACTTTGGGGGGAGGGGGGGGGGCTAGAAAGACCCCCCTAAAGGTTATTTTTTAGGAATTTTTTAACCCCCCTGCCCCCCACAAGTAATGATAAATGAACTATTGGTGGCGGTTCTTTTAAAGTCGCCCCCAAAAGTCATAATAATTTGACTTTTGGGGGGGGTTGTTTGAAATACGCCCCCAAATGTTATGATAATTGGGATTTTGGGAGTGGTTGTTTTAAATTATCCCCCAAATATTATGGGAATTTGGACTTGTTGGGGCGATTGTGATAAAGCCACCCTCAAAATTCCAATTGTCATGATTTTTTTTTTTGGGGGGGGGGGTGACTCAAAACCCCCCTTAAGGTCATTTTTAAGCCTATTTAGAAAAAATATTCCCTTAAAATTCATGAGAATTTGGCCTTTTGGGGGCGGTCGTTATATCATATTTGAAAATCCCACAACATATCCCATGCATAGGAAATATTTGGCATGCGATTGAGATGTGGTATCGCATTCGAAGGTTTAGTACACCAAGGATGGTTCTCATGACCCAATTCATGTTACAGGGTGAAGATATAGAGATTTATTATATAGCATATGACTTCTGGGTTCTACGTAGGCCATCCATGAGGCCCTAGTACACCTTTTTCCTATCATAGGGATATGGTGGATATTTTGAGATTCGTCACATTATGGATTCTTCTTGGTCACTAACCCTTCATTTGATAATAAAACCCATGTTGTTGGGATAGAAGTTTTGCCTATGGTGCTCATGTTATTTGCATAGTAACCCAAATAATTGCATAGGACCTATGTAGGGAATCCTTTTCCTACATGTGAGATATCACCAACAACTTGAGGAGTGGTACATTAGGGATGGAACTTGAGGACCATTCCATGGTGTAATGAAAAATATAGGACCTTACATTGTCGCATTTTATGATGGAGATATGTTACATGTGTTTGGTCCCAAGCCACCATATTGGCCCTCCATTGGGAATCTGTGGCTTGGAAGTGGGATATGGTTCTAGTTTTGAAGTTAATTAGAACACTATACATGGTTCTTGGTGCCTGTGATGCGGTTCAATGCAAAAATGTAGGGTATACCATAATGTTTGTCTATGGGGATCATGAGACATTAGTGTATCCATTAGAAACTACAAAAGGCCATGTAAAGGGAATCATTGTCACATGATCAATATATGATGGCCATTTTGATTTTAGTAAATTAAGGATGATTATAATAAGTTTAGACACGGTCCAAGGTCAAAATAAATAGTTTGAACCCATAGTGTTTTTCCTTTAGGACTCATGGACTATGTGTGGGTCCCATGCCATCAAATGAGCCTTTTCATATGGTATTATTTTCCTACAACAAGGTTATGGTGTCCATTTCAATATTTTTGATACCCTTCCTCCTAAGTTAGGTTCAAATATTCCATCCTTACATGACCCTTCAAGCATACTTATAGTAAGTTAAAAACCAGGGATAATGATAATGTGGAGTCTAAAGTGATCAATGGAGTGAAGACAAAAAATACATAGGTTATCACATGTTAAAAGGACAAAGACTGCAAATATTTGGACTAACATCATATTTGGACCCCCTATTTACCACTAATTAACCCCTAATTGTCCCATAATTAACCCCTTATCATACCCTTAATTACCACTAATTACCCAATAATCGCCCCTAAATGACCCTTAATTACCCATAATTGACAACAAATTACCCCTAAATTATCACTAATTAACCCCTAATTACCCTTCATTTACCCATAATTACCCATAAATGGCCTCTAACTATGTACAAGGATCGAGTCAATTAAATAGGCCTTATAGATTAGGGAAGTTTTGGGTTGTGAGTGGGATATGGTGGCCACTTTGGGATGTATAACACAATGAAGGGTTTTTATATAACTAGATCATAGTTTGAGATTAACATATAGGGCCTAAGTTCATATCGCTTCTTCTAGGTCACATGGGTCATGTAGTTCCCCCAAAACCTACACATGCCTTGTATAGGAAATTTAACATATGAGTGAGATATGTCCATCATTTTGAGAATTAACACACCAAGGATGGTTCTCTATTCCCATGCCATGGTCCATGGATAAAAGGGGATGCACTAGTCCATAACATATATTTCTATGGAGCTCACATGCCATGATTCATCGCTTGGGGCATCAGGCATGTTGTTAATACATAACCTTTGGAATACGAGTTTGGTATGGTGGTGATTTAAAGGTTTGAAATACGTGATATGTTTCTTGGGGATAAGGGCATAGTTGGTTCAAAATCCTAGGTTCTAATCCATGGAATTTCTCTCTAACCCTTACATGTGTTGGGCCTTAAGTCGCAACATATGCCATGCATAGGAAATCTATAGCATGTGACTAAGATGTCGTGTGAAATTTGAAGCTAGGTTTAATACACCAAGGATGTTTCTCATGAACTAATTCCTGGCATAGGGTGAAGATACAAATTTTTATTCCATAAAATGTGGCATTTGGGTTATACATAGGCCATCCATGAGGCCCTAGCCCATATTTTCCCTATGACATGGATATGGTGGCCATATTTAGGTTTGTCACATTATGGACACCTCTTTGTCATTAATCCATCATTTGATACCAAAACCCACGTTATTGGGATAAAACATTTGTTAATGGGGTTCGTGGTCTTTGCATAATAACCACGTCATTGCATAGGGCTTGTGTAGGGAATCCTTAGCTGCCTACATGTGATATGTCCACCACATTGAAGAGGGGCACACTAGGGATGGATATTGAGGACCATTCCATGGTATGAGGAAAAATATAGAACCTCATGTTGTCATGGTCCTTGTGTATGGCCCTACACATAATTACTTTACCTTACAAGTGAGATATGGTGGCCATTTCAATATGTGTAACATTGATATGGATGATTATTAAGGCCTATAGCATGGCCCTCAAACTAAATTTAGGGTCTTTTGCAATATTAATATTCTATGTGGTTGATGTTCCATGCATGTTAACTTAGATTACCACATAAGAGCTATGTATGGAAACTCTATCCTACATGTAACAATGCGGCTCATCAGTGATGCGTCATAAGGCTTTAAGACAACACATAATCTCTATGGAGGGAATATTCATTCAACTACAAGTGGTATATGTTTGTAATTTTAGATTTATAACATCGATAATCGATCTCTTGCCCCACACCATGGTATAGGGTTTAAATCTATGGCCCAAGTTCACATCATTTGTTTATGAGGTCATGGACCATCACGATTCCCTTGACCATCACATAGCATGAATTTTCATAGAAAATATCTATTCTACATGTGAGAAATGGTCATCATTTTGAAAACTTGCACATAAGGGATGCCTCTTGATGCATGACTTAAAATCTAGTCAAAACTATGGTCTTAGGCTATAACATTTTCCTCTAAAGCCCATGCTCCATACGCGGGGCCCTAAATTAGCACCATAATCCATCCACAACGAATCTTTGTCATGTAAGTTGGATATGCTCATTGCCATTTTGAGGTTTAGAACAACATGGATGGTTACAAATGATACCAAAGTAAAGGTTTCATGAGCCATAATTTGTGGGGTCCTTAGCCACTACGTAGGCCTTATAAATGGGAAATTTTTCATGTGAGTAGGATATGGTGTCCATTTAAAGTCTGTTACACCAATTTGAGTTCAATGCCGACATTGTAGGTTGTTGGATCAAGCGTTTAGTGTAATCTAAAGCTCTTCATGGGCACCAGGAGTAGTTCTCATGGTTTGAACTATCATTCATGGACAAAATTTAGGTCCTTGTCGATGACGATGATTATGACGAGGATTAAATTTCTAATTTAGGCATAGGGGGTTTATAAGGAGTCATGGTTATGTTTTAACAAGTTTATGGTCACTATGGTCATTATTGTCACATCAGGGGGTTAGGGAGTTGGGGGGGTTAAAAAAACACCAAAATTCATTAGAATTGGAATTTTTTTTACCTATCTTGATAGTTTGGGATAGAAGGTTCTACATAATTTAATGTTTAGTTGTTAGGGGTTTTAGTGGTTAGGTTTGTTATGGTCATGTTATGATGTATGCGTTGTGCAAAATACATAGTCACTATGGTCACACTATGGTGACAATGGCCACATTAATTAGCACTTAAGGAATTTAGGGGTTAGGGATTAGTTGATTAATGGGTTAGGGGATTTGGGATTAGGGGTTTTTTAAACGATTTAGGGTTACAGTTCAATGGTTTTATGGTCACTATGTCCATTATGGTCACATTAGGGGGGTTAGGAGTTAGGTGTATAAGGAGGTTTAGGTTTAAGTGGTCAAGGGATTAGATATTAGGGGTTTTAGTGGTTAGGGGCCTTAGGTTTTAGGGGAATCAGGGGTTATATATTAATGAATTAAATGATTAGGGGATTTGGGTAATTTAGGAGGATTATTAAGAGTTAGGCTTAGGGTTTAATGGGGTTATGGTCACTATGGTTGCATTTAACGGTTAGGGGCGTTAAGGGTTAGGGTTTAAGGGGTTAAGTGGTTAGGGGATTTGGGGTTATGGGGTTTATAATTTTCATATCTATCATCATAATAATTATCATCATTATCATCATTATCATCATTTTCATTATTTTCATCATTTGTGGATCTAGTATGCCTTTGTCTATAGCAATACCCATAAAGATAAGTAAGGCCTTAATCTTATCCATATTGTTACACCCATTTCCATGCTATCGGGTGAAGGTAAAGCAGAAATCATTGGTCAAGTATATGAATTCCCCACACTTTACAATAGTCATGATCATAGTTGGGAATCAACAACATTGAAAGAGGGGTCTCCCCTTTTCCTTGTGGGTAACAGTGTTAGCAATGAGTCATTACATTTATGGATAAGTTGTGAATACTTGAGAGATAAGTGAGCTAAGTGAAGGTTGATACCTTTAAGGGTGATATCCATTAATATTGAGAAGGTTTGTATGATCTAGAGAGAGGTTGGAACCATTGGATATAGTCGCGGGCCTTATGCAAGCCACAAGGCTTGGTTGAGGCCATGGAACCCTTGAGGGAAAGACATTAGATTGAGGAAGGAAACAAGGGCTTGGAAGAGGCCACATGAGGGTGGAGTAAGGTTGGGACATATTCGTGGAAGAGGGTCGTGGTTTAATGAATATACTGAGGAGCTTTGGAAGCATCCACGACCACATATAGAGAGTCACAAGCCTGGAGAAGAGAACAACCACTAGTGGAGGTCTAGGGTTTCTTGGAGGAATCTAATCAACCTGTAAATAAATTCGTGAATACATTAGGGGTACAAACCCTCTTGGGAGGTATCAACAACAATTTTGAGTAACCTATGGAAAATATGGATGATTTTTAATTGCATGCAATTTTTTTTTGTCTGGATGACCCTAGTAGAGATATTGATCGTTTAAATAAATCTATAGAACCCTTCTTTTGGCTATGGAATCAGATCTTGTATTCCTTTTTATTATCCTTTGAATATCTAAGCTTATTGTTCATTTCAACAATATTTTTCATTGTGGAGAAAAACGAAGAATTCCATGTTGTTTCAAATGTTTGTTACATTGTGATTTCCCATTCATTCAGTTGAAAGATGATTTCATTTGCATAAAATCTAAAGGTTTATGTTGTGGTATTCCATTTAAAATGGGTAAATGAACTTTGTTGATAAATTTTTCTCTCAAATTATGTACTCAATTTTGTTTTTTGGGCAACCGTTTTGTTGTTTTATAATACTTTTGTGGTGTCTTTTTTATGTCATTGTGTGCAGTGGTTATGTGAGCTTGGAGGTCCACTCTTGTTTTTTAGGGTACCTTCTTATGGTTACTAATAGAGTTGTTTGTGATTTTTTTGGGAATGCTTTGACCCATCTCGGCCCATTTTAAGGATTTTGGCCTCATAGCCCCTCTTAGTTTCAATATTTTGTAGTGGTCCTTCTTTTTCGTGACATCCAATGCCCCAAACTTCTGCTCCTTAGATTTGGATACATTCTCATTTTGGTTGTTGGAACTCTGTTTTTTGAAATAATATTTTTATTTTTTGGCCACTCCTTTGGTGTCCTGTTTATGGGAGCATTGTCTTCCTTGTGGGTGTAGAAAATTACACAAGCCCCTCCTCTTATAGTTGTCATTGTCACCTATATGCCTCTGCCCACATAATTAAATATAGTCACCACCATCACCAATGTTTTCATATGCATTGACTTGGTCTCTTCATTATGCATGTAGGATAGGTGGTTGTACCTCTTTGAACTCCATCCTTTGATAGTATCCCAAACCACACCACATGCTTGTGTCACTGTTTACCTTGAAGAAATGAAACGTTTTTCTCTAAAACTAAAAGAAAATACCACAAAGGGTGTTTCTCCTACCATATGGGACCTCGTGTAGATGCCATGGCATTTCCACCTTAATAAGCCATACGGACTTCACTTGCACATGGACCCTTTTACACATTAATAGATGACCAATTTGAGACACAAATGATGTGTGCCATCATTGTAGATTGAGACATCATCCCTCACCTACCATGTGGCACCGCATAACTATGACACGTCTATTTTGTGCTTCCTCTCTACTTAAGTGTTGGGCATCAACCACCTATCAAGAGGTGGGACATTGTGTTGCACTACAAAGAAAACTCCACACCTAGATGCTTCTCTATATCATAGAATAAAACATACCACACTCTTGGGTGGAATAGATAATGTCAACACCATAATTGAGCTCTAATTAATCCTAGTTGATAATATTAATTCTCATGACATTTTCATACCTAAGGTAATTAAGAATATAGCTCTATTGTTCTAGTTTCATATAATTTAGTTACCTCGAATATGGCCATGGGGAACATATCATAGAGCTATATTTCCATGGCCACCATGTCGTTGCCTTGGCATAACATGTATTCTGCGAGACATCTTCAAATGAGCTAGAGGCACAGAGTGGTAAGGTTTTTTCACTTCGACTAAGATGGTAGGTGCAGGTATTTTGCACTTCACCATCACCACAGGATCTGCAAAGAGTTTGACCTTCACAAAATTGTGCAGGAAAGAGAAAATGAGGGAGGAGGATTTGAACGGGACACCCATAATAGGGATACATATAATTTGAGGCGTAGTTAATATCACTATTACTCTACACGGTGGAGCATGGTACCAGGTGAAAGAGGGAAATTCACCTCTCATCATTAGCCTAGAGAACCCGCATGGATTGAGGGAAAATATGTCATGTTTCATTAAGGACTTAAGGACAGTAAGATAGGTATATCACTATATGAACATGTGTCATCATAGGGAACATAAAACCGCATGTTGTTACCACAATAAATGATATCTTATTACTAATATAAATAATGAAGGATCACTTTCTAACTAAATAATACTATTCATTGTTGTTTATGAGTGTAGGAATGGAAATTGAATACTGACATGTTCATGTCCTCAAGGTCTAAACTAAATATGCATAGGATATACTAACAAGTGTTAAAATGACTTCATGTACAACACTATATTTGTAAAATTGTCAAGGATATTTACATTGGAAAAATGAAATACAAAATGGATATGAGGGATGGCACAAGTGCACCATAAAAAATAGAATCATAGAAACCTCATAGGGAATAAATAATCTTCCCTAATATTAGATATACAATATTGAATCCTAAATTGGGTTTATAAGAACATCAATGTATGCCCCATTAAACAAGAAAGGGGTGTTGTTCTTCAAGTAATAGTGCCCATATTTTGTTGTAAATACATATACCTTTCGTTTCATTATTCCTTGCTATTATCATTGATCTTGGTTAATCTTTTCATAATTCCTATGACCAATCCTTTCAACTCTAGAGAACTAGGTCTCTAACTATTACAATTTGAGGAATCACCAAGGTGATTTGCAATTTGTGGAGGAAACTAGGATAGAGAGTTGCACTAGGACGTAGAGGTTCATCTTCGTTATATGCATAATGCAAGGATTAGAGAAACTAGTCCTTAATGAGTGTGATACAATAAAGAAACCATTGAACCATTGAACTACTTGGACAAAGAATTTTTTTTATGGCAGAGTATCATCACTTAGGGTTTCCTCAAGACTATACACTTCCATGTCCTCTACTACTTGATCAAACTTAATGTATTTAAACAAGGATCATGAATCAGACTCCTTCAATACTTCAATAATATATCTGTTACAAGAGGATCATTATTCTACAAGATAACTTACTATATACTTGTCGAATTCACTTCCGAGTGTAATTCCTTTTTCAACAGGATCACATTCATTTACAGATCTTCCATAACTTTCTTTTGAAATTTCTTCTCAAAGCTGTCGATACTTCCATGTAATAACAGAGTACATCACAACCATCACAATCAACAGGTCAATGTACATCACTGCTCATGTCATCTTACATTCCCAATGCACATTGTTTTTCTGTTAATGCCAACCATATGTTTTTTCATCATATTACCTCATCCATGGCCCTATCAACATAGACATACATGTCATCATAGGAAATGTCTCTCATCTACGTTCCAGCAATGCCAACCTGTATTGCCATATTTCCAACAAGACTAATAGATTAAATTTGTTTTTCTCAAGATTCATCAAGGTGCGAAATCTTAAGATCATTCCTTCATTTAATCCATATGATAATGAAACAATCTATATTAAGGAAACAATCCTTCATGCTGATCACAAACCCCTCATTCATTTTAGTTCACAATCTAAGATTCGACACTAAAGGAACCTTAAATTTGCTTCTTATCTTTGCCAATTCCATGTCATTATTGAGAGAAAGAGTAGACTAATAATAAAAACATTGATTGTTGTGCATAAAAAATTGAATCTTTACATCCTTATATACAATCATTTGTCCATTTCAACTAGTATTCAATGGATTCTTCACTTAAACTCCTTGTGGCCTCAAACGTTAGTGTTTCCTCCATTTTTCCCACCATCACTCTACACCATGTGAAGACATCATCCTCCACATTTTAATATAAGAAATATAAGTGTTTTTCTCACATATTGATGTAGTGGTAGGGTATTAGTAGCTTCTCATTATTCATTTTAACTTAAACCTCCTTGGTTTAACAATTTTTCTACCAACCAATATAAGTAATTGTATATATACAAATCACCATGAATATCATATATTACCTTCATTATTTGGTGATGTAGTTGCTCCTAGATTATCTAATCCTATTTATTATAAATATGGATGCATGAAACTCTTCATAACATGTACAACCAAACCCTTTTTTCACACTTTTGTTTGGCATCTACATCAATAAAATTAATATTAATATTGTCAAACTTGTTTTCATCCTTATTTGATACACTTACGACATTGTTCTTCTCACTAAGTTAGTTGGTGATATTCATACGAAGCTATGTATTCTGAGAGAATTGTACAAAACATTTAAACTTCCATTAATAGTTATTAAACCAAAATTATGATTGTGAAATTTAAGATAATTATTTCTGCTCTACTTTTGCAAAGGATTATTTATTAAACCAAGATTATGATTTCCATATTTAAGATGGTAATTTATTCTCTAATTTTTCAAAGGGTTGGGTATCTGTTGAACAATCCTCACACTACATGATCATTGTTTAACCATCATTTAGTCTCATATAGCAAGTCCCCCACATTTAAATTTATAAATGTCACTTAAGCAACTTGTAAGCAATTGTAATGCAATGCTATCGATGTCTTGAAAATGTCGATATTGTTGGATTGGTGTCTGTTACAAGTTGCTTAAGTGACCTCTCTTAGGCATACAGAACAAAAAAACCAAGGGAATATTTCATTTATTGATCATTGGTCATTCTAGTGTAAGGTGTTGTGTGAGACCTACTTGCAATGAATGCCTACCTCCAGGGGATTTGTTTCATCTTCATGCATCACAAATGAGATATTTGGCTTTGTTCTTCTAGATGATTACGAACGAAGCACTACTAACTTCAAACTTTGCTAAGATATTTCTTTTTACAAAGTTTGGAGGATTTATTTTTAATCCATTTTGAATAAATTGAATAAAAGAGAGTGTTTTTTTCATACCTTACACATAAAACAACCTTGCTAGCATTTATTCATTTGTTATTTTGTCTTCACTCAGTTGTTGCAAACCCATATGATGGGATAGGATCCAATCGAATTTTCAATGAATGTCCTTAGTTTCATTATGATCTTGATTGTATTATTTATTTATTCATTAGGATTGGATTTATATAGCTCCTTCTCCATCTTCTCATGGTTATTCACCTCATGAGTGATTTTAATGAAGCAAGGGACCTTGTTTTGGGTTTCTTAGTGGCACCCCCTTCCCTTTCCTCTAAACTACTACACAAACATCATAGTTACTATTTCCATTGTCCTCCACTTGGACATGTTTAACATTAATGGGGTTGGCAATGCTAATTCCATTTTATGTTAGTGAAAGGGGATATTCCCATATTCTATATTTTGGACCCATGCATTTTCCATATAGTATAGATTTTGGATCATGGCTCGAGAAATTCATCTCCTTCAAAGGTACACTTTTGAACTTTAATTTAAACTTTAAGAATCCCTACTTTTTGTCTATCTACATCGATAAGTCCACCTTGGGACTTGCTTTTAAACTTTCCCTCTAGGGTCAAGGAAGACTACTACATAGTCAAAGGGTTGATGTGCAAGGGTAATAAGTTATGAAATACATTGAATGATAAATATTTTGATGATAACTATGAGTTTGGGTGTCTCCATGATAACTATATGATAACTTTGAGTTTGGGTGTCTCCATATCTCTGCAAGCGCTACCCTTGTCGTTACCTTGACTCTGTAAGTGCTACCCTTCATGCATTGGTGCGGTGAACGTGGACTTGATAGTGTGAGCATGGCTCTTGACTCATCATAGTGTGGTATTGACTGTTTCTTAATGATTATTGGGTTATCTGTCTTCACTGCCCGTTTTCTAATGTGGCCTTTGACTCTGCTTGATCGGGGTTTTTCGTTTCGGCTTGCACATTGCACGTTGTGGTTTTTCTTGACACAACTTCTTTGAAACTCGGTGTACCCTTATACATGTCTAGGGTTTGTTCACAACACCACTACGACCGGGCATCCACTCTTCGGTAAGCAAAATATTTGAATCCCTAATGACTATATCGTGATGGAATACTTTGGGGCTTTCACGGCCGTATAAGTTTTGATTACAAAAGAAGTTATTTTTGAACAGGGTTTTAAGCCGTCACTCTTTTGTTGTAAAAAGGACATTAGGCCATAACCTCTAAGGAGACAGTAGTGGTTTTGATAATGAAGATAGGGTTTTAGATGTTGTTTATAATTTGAATAAGATTTTAAGCTGTGGTTTTTAAGAAAAATATGGCATGCTATGAAATTTTATCTGTTTTGTTTTAATTTTCAATTCTTTTTAAATTAACTTTAACAGAGACATTATTACTGCAATGATATTGGTATTGATGTATATTAGCTAAAGAATTTTTAAGAAGTTTTAAGATGGTTCCAATTTGCATTTTTCTTTGAATTTGTTTAAAAGAGAAATAAAAAATGTTCATACATTTAGTACTAGAACAGAGTTTGATTTTTACTGTCAATAAGCAGTTATTTCAGTAAATAGATAAAAGTAAGGTTGAATATTACAACCTGCATCTTTACTGCATTTCCTGGGTTAGAATATTTGGAAAGGGTCTTTACTTAATTTCTCTTAGTTTGTAATTACCATACAGTTTTAATACTTTTTCTTGTATAAAATGTATTTAATTTTGTATATTCATCTATTCGATATTTGTGGTTATACAAATGAAGAATGTATGCTTTAATTAGTTTATGGGTGAGATTGGATAATCCCTCTTCTAGTAAAAGAGAAGGTAATGATATTTATATTTTACACTTTCTTCAAAATAGGTTTTATTTTTAAAACCTTAATTAATTTTAAATTATTACAGAGTTTAATATTTTATTATAATGTTATTCAAGTTACATTTTTACTTAGATTAATGATGAAGTTATCTAAGTAATTTCTACCCTCATTTTACTGTTTCTTTAATTTAATCCTTCTTATTTA
>LPNX010657834.1:1427766-1457395 GCA_001517045.1 Pseudotsuga menziesii | reverse complement strand
TACATTGGAGGCACATTTTATCAAATTCATGAAAATACAAAATATGTATGTTTGTTTTAAGTGTGACTCACAGTTTATGTTCCTTATTTGGTGGACTCTTAGAGTCTCCTAATTGTCTGAGTCTCTAGCCTAGCGCCATATTCATAGTTTGTCCAAATTGCGGTGTATGTTTAACAAATTCATATTTTTACCATGAAATGTGGCCAAACGGTTAGTTGTATAAATGCATTGATGTTTAAAATGTGTATTGTTCTTCACAAAACATAAAGGAATCTGTCTTCACATGAGTAGGTTCCACCTCGAATGCAGGTTTTGCATTTCATATGTTTAACAGAAGATTTTGGAAAGTGACTTGAGAAGCATCGCTACCTTGTTGAAAAATAGCCTCCAACGTGACGATACTGTCAAATATTCATGGGTGACAAAGTTGGTCCACCTAGTTGTGTGATCATATCTGCTAGGACATTTGTAGATTTGTTCTAGAAATATCTTGTTCCACAGAGATCCGAGTCAAAGTGCATAAGTTACTCTGCAAGTTTATTTTAAAGGAAGTGTTGAAGGCAGCGATGGGTCTGCAATAGTGGTATATAAGTAATTTGCAATGTTTTTTTCACAAAGTTAGTAGTCGTTGTCAAGCTGCAATGGTGCATCACAAGGTTAGAATATATAGCAGAATACAGGAAGCAATGATGAATATTAGTGGATGATACTTTGAAGCATGTTAGAGGTATGATATGTTCAATAGGAAAAGCATGGATCACAGTTGTTTTAAGGTGGACATCCTTGTTGCATCACGTGATGACTTCTACTTTAATGCTGTCATAACATGGGGTCTACTAACATAAAATAGTTCCTCCAACGCAGGGGATTCGAATTCACCATTTGCTAGCATGAAATTAGCCAAATGTCGAGCAACATTTGTGACAATTAGTTGAGCCAATCTCTTGGGCTGAAATTTTTTTGGAAACATCTTATCCCACCCTCAAGCACTTAAGCGAGTGATATCGTTGGTACCTTACCAACACTAATCGACCCACAAAGGGCAAGTGTGTCACAAGCATGATTTGAACCAAGGCAGGGAATCGAGAGGATAACAACTTCTCCTCTTAATCACCCAAGCTAAATCCAATTGACAAAAAAAGTCTAGAACATCTGGTTCGACCGTCAAGCACTTAAGCAAAATTGAGATTGTTGATACCTTCCCAACCCCAATAGGCCAAACATTTGAACTTGGATGAGGATAATAACTTCTCCTCTTAACCACCCAAGTTATACCAAATTGACTTGTAAATCATTACTTATATTATTCAAATACAAATTCTATTTATATTTATTTTCCAATCCTTTTTGGTTGAATGTTTTAATGTTAAAGAAGATACTATTCTCTTATTTTTTTAAAGGAAACAATCTATTGATGAAACCCATAGACGCTTCCCCACTTTTGTTGATGGTGTCTATAATAAACTCACCAACATATACTAGTATGCCTCATCCTTTTGGATCTAGCCATTGACTTTTGTTGCCATTGCCACCATAACTCATTGATCCTCACTAGAAGAATTGAACCCATGTTAGTGGTAGGACATTGCAATCCTTAAATAGACTAACCTACCATTCACGACTAACAAACATGCAATTTGTAAGTTTTCACTAGTGACGAAGGCTCAATTACTATAAGGGCATTCCACCCTTGAGGTTGCCACGGGGGCATCCAAAGGTAGTAGTCGAATATGTGAGGCTTGCATTGCACTCTTTGTGTACACATCAGTGGATCAAAACCCACCCTTTTGTAATCCTTAAGACATGACACTAATTATTACGGCTACAAAGAGTGGGAAATAGCTCAATCGGTTAGGAGGAAGCTTATCAACCTTCCCATTCAGTTTTTGACTCATGCAATATATTGATAGGGAATGGCTTGGTTGGAAAAAAAGTGCCTCATAGTTAAACCTTAAGTTGAGTCATAGTTTTAATGACATCTTGATCGTTGGTTGAGTCAAGATTTTATGGTATATGTAACTTGTGAAGCATTGCATCAATATTATAAAGTATGATAGCAAGTAGTCGATTTAATAAGGAGGCGAGACAAGGTCCTTTTGATAAACTACCTATCTTCATACAATAAAAAAAGTCTTGATATATCTCGTTAGACCATGGCCACAATTAACAATAAAAAAGTCTTCATATATCTCGTTAGACCATGGCCACAATTAATAATAAGTTGAGGGAATACACCACGGTTGTAGATTTTGCATACATTATACGGCCACAATTAACAACAAGTCGAGGGCATACACCACGGTTGGAAATTTTGGGTTGACCATACATTCTACGGTATCTATTTGAGAAGATATTGAAGGAAAGACCTATAAATTGAAAAGGTCATGTGACTAGTTGAAAAGTGTATTCAAGTGGAAACTCGTCGAATGGACAGCGAAAAATAGGAGCGGCCCAATCGATGTACTGGGCGAATTGAGGCCGGAGAAAAACCGATTTTTTTTCCTCCATTAAATCACCATTTTTGAGGACTGATCATTTGACCAAGTCCGGGGTCCTGTCTGTGCATCTTCTTAAAGGAATGTTCTGCACTTCTCCAACCTTGTACTGTTAATTAAATCCGAGTGTATTTTGAACTACCTTCATTCACCCTGTAAGCCTGTTGCCTGCATTGAACCCAAGAGAACTGGGTGGAGCCGATAGCCTAGAGTTCAATACTGGAAGCCGGAATATTACCAGTTTTTCATATACATGCCATGATTTCTCTATTTTTTAATTCATATTTCTGCAATATTCATTGTTTTTCCTTTTTTTTAATTATGTTCACCGGCACCATTTACTGTGAAAGTTATTTTCACAATTTTTTGTTTCCAATGGCATGCTCATGATTATTTTTGGATGCCTTTGGGACCGAAGCACCTCCCCCTTCTAGAACCAAATCTGATAGCCTAGGTGTCCATGTGAACAGGCAGATTTCCTCTTTATAACACTTCATCAAGTCGTTCTCCATGTGTCTGTGTGAACTTTAAGTTTACCGGAAAGTAAATCGATCAATCCACACTCCTTTTATAAATTCATGCAGATAGAGCTCTAGAGATTCCCACATACTCTTAACAAAACTCGGATAGGCCCCTGTTTCCTGTACTTCGAGAAGACATCCGGTCTTTAACCCCTGTGTCTTTTATATGTATTCCTTTTGTCAATCCTACTGATTTTCTACAATACTGAAATTACCTGAGCCCTCCAGGTTATTGGTTGAGAAGCATAAAACCATTTCTAGCTTGCAGGATACATTCCTAGCCTATGACTTTGATGCTGCCATCCCAGCATTTCCTGGATCTTTCCAAATAACTTTGGTGGGATTTCTACTTGCTTCAGTTGTTTCTTTGCAGATGAGTGAGTCCGAGCAATTTTATTGGAGTATTTTTGGAACGATGAGATTGCTGGGTTTATTCATTTTCCATTGGGCATGCTAGCATTTTCATTTAATTGGATTTTCCTCCCTGATTCGTAGAGGAGGGGGAGGTGTTCTTCCTTTGCTAATATCTTCCTCTTCTTGGGTGATTTCTAGGGCTGGGAATCTATTTTGGCATGGCATTTCCTTTTGCTTCATTTCTGGGTTGGGAAGTTGTCAGTAGCCTTTTTCTTTTATTCCAGAGTTTGCATATTGGTTTTTCATTGTCCAGAGCTGGTGGGGTAGGTTTTGTTTGGGAAATTCTTGCTAAAATGTCCATATTCATGGCAGCCCTTACACTGAAATAAAAACTAATTGCAGTCTAGTGGCTGTATTTGAGTCCAATTGTCAATTTGAAGCTGTATTGCTTCCGAAATTCCTTTTCCATGGTTTACTTCAACACAGATTCAGGCGCAAATGAACAACCCTTTTCTTATCTCAGCTTTGTCTACAAATCTCTCGATCTTGTTCCCTATTGTCCCTGCACCCCAAAGGTTGAGAAGGAGAGGAGGTAGTCTTATCCACACTAAAACAGAGGACAGAATCTCTTCCTCTGGATCAAGATCCATAGACCAACGATTGAAATTTGAGATACAACCTGTCGGTGCCCAGAAACCACAGACCACAGTGGGAGAGTAAATCATGATCTTCCTTGAGTTGAAAGTGAAAGCAAAAGAAACCCTTATCACAAGAGTAACTTTGAACTACCTTTCATCTGGGAGGAACAATGGCTCTGGATCCTATACTCGAGAAGTTTTGAGGTTTGGCCATGCCCCCATAAAGTTTCCAAACAGGAAATGATCCACAAACTGCAAAGCTTTCCTCTTTGGCCCAGTGAATTGTATGCTCAGCTTGGTTATATTTTCCAGCTTCTTGATGAACTGGGGTTGACTTGCCTTTGATTATCATTCTAACTCTATTTTGTGGTATCAGTAACTGTTCTCCAATAGGCAACATTTTCATCCCATTGGTTCTTGTTTAAATCCATGTCCATCTTTGGTGATTAAATGTAGGTCCAGAAAATCTATCACTGGCCCACATGAATTTGTTTCCCATTGGCTTCAGTGGGCCTACTAGCAGTATACCTCCTTTCACTGCACAGGATGGTGGCTAGTTTGAACCTGAGCATGGGAAGAGATGAGGGGCTCCGGCTTCATAACAATTCTTCAGCAACAAAATTTCTGCTTGAAGAGACTGTTGTACTATCAGATCGGTGCTTCTGCATCAATTTTTTCTAAGAATTTAAATTTTTTTCAAGTTTGATGATGTTAGGTCAGAGAAATGGACTGTATTTTTTGGGAAATCCTTCCTTGTATTAATGAATACATTAACATAAATTTTATTTACAAATTGTTAGTCTCTTTATTTCATTTCCATTATTACTAAATTTGTGAATGCTTGAAAACTGTGGAATACGTAATTTTAATAAAGGAATTTTGACAAGTTTCATGTGTTTCAAGAGCTACACAAAGGAAGACATACATTTAGTCACAAAGTTAATATTGAAAAGAAGAAAAAAGGAAAAGAATAATTGTCGATCGTTGTTGCTGTTGAAGCTATGGCTGTGGAAAAATGTCTGCAGCTCAAGATCCATTTTATATAGTCAAGGATGAGATTCAGGATTCTATAAGTTCTATATCTGTTTTTCAATTTCAATTTGAGCACAACATTTGTACACTTTTTTGTACTTGGAAAAAAATCATAAATTCCATTCACAAGAGGAGAAATTACATTCTGTACATGCATACGACATTTTGCAACCATCCAAAAAATGGTCTCCAATTATCAAAGCTTAAATTTTCCATAAAGAAATTCCTGCTGGAGCGCTTCTAAAGCGTGATCTCCAAATCTCAAAATAAGCCTAATCAACCATCATTAAAGCTGTAATGAGTTGTCACCAGTTTTAAACGAGATACATAGAGGGATCTCCAACATAGCACAGAGTCCCATTTATAGGCATCATGATACAAAAGTACATGAAATATCTGAAGTGACTTATTTCCCATCCCCTAGCCCAAAGAGAATGTTATCACCATGATGAAGAAACCAGTAATCTATTTGGACATGGAAAGATCGAACAGATTCCAGAACTTGTCCATCCCCTGATTCCAGCACTTTCCAAGTTCCAGCTTCCAGTGTAAGATCAGCTTTGGAAAGGGAATCAACTTCCTTATTGTGCTCTATGGATGCATGAAAGAATGTGATGGTTGTAAAAGCAGATTGAAAACAATTAACTTACTGTAAACAACACTTATACACTTGCTTAACCTCATTGAAGTTTTTAACTTTTCTCTGTTGGATTTTGTTTCCCACACACTCTCTCTACATTACTTATTTAAAGGAGTCAGAACTGTTTTCTTATGTCTCAGACTTTCAAATGGACCTATTTCAGTCCTTGATGTTCATTTGGTTTTGGTGGTCTGAGACTCTAATTCATTTCACATGGAGTCATTTTATAACTCAAATTTCACAGAGCATGTAAGATCAATATGTCGAATTTGGACCCGTGTCACCTTGATCTAGGCGGTGATTATATGATATATCATATTGGTTAAATTTAAATTCTCCAAATCCCTGTCTTTTCCCAACAATCATCACTACATTAAAGTGTTTTAGTGCTTGGCCATGCACAAGCAAGAGGGTCATGGTTTTTGCTTTCTCCTGAACTCTTGTAGGGATTCTGAAAGCAAAAAATTAATTTTCTTTTTTATTTATTTTTGGTTAGATTAAATTGCCTACCTAAAAGAGCCCTAAATCACAAATTTCAAATAGAAACAGTGTTTTAATGCTTGATATCCATTCACCTGTGGTGCTAAGATTTATAATGTGAAGTTCCTTATGTGTCTCAAAATTGTTATTACTTGTTGGCAAATAACCCTAATGAGTACAAGCTAGATCAAAAATTTGATTCACAAATCTGCATCTAGATTTATATTGTCAATTTTCATATTTTGTACCTTGATGGTTCACAAAATTCGAGTTATAAATAGACATTGTTTTGCCAATGTTTAGAGTCTATTCTTTTAATTTTATCTATTTGAGAGGGAAGAACTACACAGGCAATTTGCAAGTCATTTCTGCGTCAGTGTGGTAGCTTTGAGCTCTATCCATGGTGAATTTGAATTTAATGAATTCATAATTGGAAATTTTAGAAAATATTGGCCTGACAGTAACAGGCTGCAGTTGCACAGAGCCACTAAACAAGGTGGGGAGTGGAGTCACACACATCAAATTGCATACAGGGAAATTTCAATGGAATTCATACTGGAGTTGATGCAGGGGGCAGATTTATTGATAGGAAACTGATCTGATCCTTTGCAGAAAGGATTTAATGCATTAAAGGATGCATTCTTGATGTTTAGTTCTTTTTTTATAATTAATTAATTTATTCAACCCGTGAATTACACATCTTTGGGAAACCTAGCTGGCACTTCCCCACATTCTGAGGATGGTACCCAGGGTAAACCATATTCTTCATGGCTCAAGACCGTTACAACAATAAACACATTAAGAGCTCAATGCGTCACTTGTGGGAATTGATCCTATGTGGGGAGGATAACACTCCATTGCTCAACTCACGTGGGCTACACCCAATTGACACTTAATTCATGTTATGTTGTATCATCTTTGCTATCATGGCAATCTTACTAGAGTACTCTTAAAATCTGTTCAGATTGTATGATCTAAGTTTCTCACCTATGAGTTGAAAATAGTGATTTGCTGGACTCTGTATTTATTGAATTCAAAACAGGATGTGGGATTAGTGCTCTTTGGTACATATAAGTTTCTTGTTTATGTCAAACTATGAATAAGATTTTGTATGCAAACTCAAATTATATTATGAATTCAAAACAATCATTACTTTAATGATTAACCCATAATATATCCTTACAATGTGCAGAATGAACAATAGTCACCTTGCCGATTGCCTTTGATAATGCAAAAGTTGTCTGTCTCATATTACTTTCTGAAGACAAATCTTCACGAGAACCAGGCCACCACACAATCGGCATCAAAATCTGCAAATCCAGCTTATTTGGTCCTTTTCTTGATAGCAACCCTTCCATTGAAGACTCAAAATCTAATGATTCCCACCAATTCACCATAAACTCCTCGTGTTTGAGAATATGGCAGGCTAGAGCCAGATATGGATATGATCCAGCATATGGACAGTCTACAAGAGTGATCATTGATGTTTTGCAACTATATGAAAGAGCCAGCATGGTCGGTATAATTAAGTCCTTAAATTCTGGAAAAGACAATAAAAGGTCCATAACCTTATCCAAACTTGCACCATCATGTGGGGCTTGCATCCCAAATGTTTCTAACATAAGGGAACTAAAGCTCCCCAAACAACGTACTCTTTGATGCCTATATCACCATCCAACAGAGAGAAAAATTGTTTGCAAATTTCTTTCCCAATAGGATTAAGTAATTCTACACATGGAGTAACTCTTCAATATTATCTTTAATCAAGGATTAAGCCAAACAACTGAATAATTTCCTCTACTGTTAAGGGTGGTGAAACAGGTATGGTTTGCAGTTCTCCATCTCCTTTAACTACAGTGTCGTGTGATGATTGAGATTCTGAAGCTTACCATCTACATTCCCCCTTCTTGTGGTTTAGTACCTTAAAGATTTTTTTAGGTGACAAGAATAGTGTATTTATACTAGAAAGTCAAAAGGTTGCAAAGTTTACAAAGCTAAATTTTGGACAGACCTGAGATTTCCTTCCATTTCTGTGATGTAGCCTTACCATCTACAATCCCCCTTCTTGTGGTTTATTACCTTAAATATTTTTTTAGGTGAAAGGAATAGTATATTTTTACTAGAAAGCCAAAAGGCTGCAGAGTTTACAAAGCTAAATTTTGGACAGACCTGAGACTGCCCACCATTTCTGTGATGTAGCCTTACTAACCCTGAAATCAACTGGCATTAGGCCTACCCACATAATCTACTTCCCCTATATAGGTTATTTACTGAGAATTACATATTGTGTAATAGTTACAAACCCCAATATGGATTCTGGATCCCTCAAACTGCTCATTAATACCTCTGCTTAAATATAGTAACAAAGATATCCTGTAAAATGTATACTGGAAAAGGTAGAGGAGCAAGATATCATGTAAAAGGTATACTGTAAAAGGTAGAGGAGCAAGATATCATGTAAAAGGTATACGTATCAACATATATGTATCATGTAAAAGGTATACGTATTAGGATGTTTCAGATGCCTTTGTGTGTCTAATATGAACTCTTGAATTTTCTTGATTCCATTGATTTATGTTCTCTGTTCTTGGAGATTTTGAAACATCTGAAGTTAAAGATGTTGAATTCTCTGTTATTGTAGACTTTGAATCCTTTGCTGATGTAGACTTTGAATGTTTTTTTTATGTATATTTTGAATATTTTGTTGCTATATGTTTTGAAATTTTTGTTGTTGTAGAATCTGAATCCTTTGTTGTGATAGGAAACCAATCATCAATAACAGCTACCATTATTATGTTTCTTGTACTCAGATTTCTGAGGAGGTAACAACCGGTGCCATTAAAGATCAACTAAAAAATAATGGCTAATTCCTTGGGTTTATGTTTGGAGTGGCTATGTCTTAAAGACATGATTCCATTTCTTTGATGTAGCCTTACAAACCTTGAAAATTATAGGACAGTCCAAGATGAGGGTTAAGTCCACAAGACAGACCCATAGTGAGGATGCAACCCATAAGAAAGTTCATGGCATCCTTGCGGCCCTAAACCAGCAGCAGAGGTTACAGTTCATGCTCACAGCACTCAACAATAGGCTCACAATTCACCCTACAACAGTCCAATAAGGTCATGGCTTAGCTTGGCAGCCCATAATTGAGCTGGCTTTGCAAGGTGCTTACATTCGACAAATAGCCTGGCTTCCTGGTTCTCAGGTTCAACTCATGGTGGTGACCAACAAGTTTGTGAATATTTATGACCTGTCCCAAGATAACATTAGCCCTATGCATTATTTTACGTTATTGGAAGATTCAATCCCCAATAGCAAACACAGTCTCAGACCTTTCAAGTCTCTTTGCTTGGTGTCCATTTCCTGAACAAACTTCATTAGAGACAGACATTGAAACCGAACTTCTGAATATTGGTATGTAATTGCATTGTACTTTTTGCAGATACAGCAAGGGTGTGTATTTTTAATAAGAGCCATTTTTATATTTCTGATCACTTTTATTTCTGGTGGATATTGCAGATGATATTGAAATTGAAGAAGATTTTTCAACTTCAACTGCATCGTCATGTGCTCCCGCCAGTAGTACAGGATTTGTCTATACAGGGAAAGATAGATCCAAAGGTATTGATGTTACAATATTGGTTCCTTTTGATCATTCATATTTGTGTAATAGATTTTTCAAGGTGATATTGGTCTCACAGTGTTTCACATATTTTTTGCAAAAGACAAGGAAAGTGATAGGCAAAAAGTATTAGATGAAAAGACCAAGGAACTAAAGCCCAGAAAGAGAACCCCTGATGAAATTAAGGCTGCTTATGGCCATAAGAAATATCTGGTAAGGGGTGATTCCATGAAGATGGGTAACACTTTTTGGCCAAATTTGGCGATGAAAACCTGATTTTTTACTCATGTGCTAGATAGAAGCCCTCAAAACGCATATATGCCATGTGAATTTTGACTTGCAGTAAAAAAACAAATTGTAGAATATTATGTTGGCTTCATAGTGATATTTTTTTTAAAATATTCCGATGTCATTTAATGTGTGAATTTTTGCATTTAATGAACTGTGTGACCTTAAAAATTTGAAAAAGCTAATAAGTGGCTCGTGTCCACGTAGAGTAATTCAATCTTGCATTAATAATTTAAAAAAATATATATATATATGAGCATGATATACATAAAATGCAGTGTGATGTGCATATTTTTTTGTTAATTTTTTTTGCATTATACAATTATTTATTATTTTTCGAAAGTGACCACATTCGATTTCAGCATCGTTTTAAACACATATTTATCCACGTAAAGAAATTTTTTCTATTTTTTCAAAAATTGAAAAGCCAAAGATACCCTTTTGAAGAGGACACGTCGAAATGTGATGTGTGCATTTTTAAGAATTTTTTGGCTATGTATTTTTAACTCTGCGGATTTTTCTTTGAGCTGCTTCGAAGTTGCAGTGTAGTTTTGTAAGTATAAGTTTTAGAAGTAATTAAAAATAAATATCATATGAATGCCAAAATGCATGTATGATACCTCAATGGATAGAAGATTCGTTGGTGAATCTATCGGTATCAACTCCACTCAGTTATGTGCTAGGAACGGTAGGGTTTACACCTCTGCAAGGCACAAGAAATTTTCCATTTGTTTGAATGTGGGCTAAGTCTGTTTTTTTAAGCCCTCGACCGAGGTATGAACCTCGACCGAGGGTTTTTAAAGCCCACAATACCTCGGTTGTGGTATTTAAATACCTCAACCGAGGTATTTAGATACCTCGGTCGAGGGCTTGATAAAACCTCAGTCAAGATATTAAGACCTCGGTCGAGGGCTTAACAAGCCCTCGACCGAGGTGCGTTTTTCTGTTTTTGCCGAAATGCGCTTGCCAAAAAGTGTTACCCAGGTCCGCGGATTCACCCTAAGGTCTTTTACATTATACCAAAGACTCATTTTTATCAATGTTCCTTCAGTAGGTATCTTACTAACAAACGGTAAACTGGGGTGGCAGGGCTTGCAGTAAATAGGCTTCAAGAGCGCAGGGAGAGAAGCTACAGATATATTTATAGATCTGAGATTCTAAAATTCAATTCTATGATATTTCAAAGTGTTAAGTTATTGTTGTATTTATATTTCCATCCAGCATGTAGTAGAATCCCAAGCTCTCATATTTGGAGGAAAAATTAGTTAAAACTTAAAATTGATTACAATATAGGAGAAAGATCTGGAATATAAACTTTATTGAATTGGAGTCAATTGATACAATGACATCATCCCCTTTTATTTCATCAATTCGGTAGTTGTGCTACCCAATACTCTTATCCACTTTACTAACTAATGACCTAATATCACTTAAATAACATGAATTTATTACATTTCAACTTAGTATTGGAGTGTTACAACCTCCCTTAGCACGACAATACTATTTTGAACTGTTGCATGCCCTTCCCCTCTCGACATAAAATACTTGTAAAGACGATTACAATATTAAAATAGGAAACAAATTTTCACTAGTGTCGGGTTTTGGATTATGAGAATGACAGCTTTCCAATGTCAGAAAATCCAATAAACAGGACATCATCAGGATTCTTGTTCTCAAGTGCGAGCTCATCCAAAGCAGAAAAAATATCACAACCCCAAACCCAAAAGATGGAAACCATATGATGTGGACTCGGGCTCTCAAGAATGAGTTCCAGTTCTCTCAGGTCATTCTCTTAGGGTTTATTTCAAGTTTTTGTCAATATTTTGAATCAGGCCCTCAAGGGTCTAGGTTTGGCTTGTTAATTTTTAGTTTGCAGCCCAAAACAATGCCTCGACATGAATGTATTTTATTTTGTACATATTCAATAGAGAAGTATCTCAATACCAAAACAAGACAGTAACATGTGTATAAGTAACATGTGTATGAGTTAGGCAGAAAACAAATAAATAACATAAAAGCATGATCTTACAAACCTCTTTCATGGCAAGCCAGCAACCAACCATGACAACCTATTCAACTTGTCCCACAATCTCAATATATTTAGTATCCTCTTCTTGCATTCCATTTGTTGTTTCAGGATCCTTTTTGTCAACTGATAAAGCCTGATTACTAGACTGGATATCATCAATAAAACTTTCAATCTTCTCTGGCATATCCAATGCATCTACAAAAACTACCCAAAGTGCCAATGATGTCACCCACACCACAAGTCCAAGAAGCCTCTCTAGGGAAGCCTGTACCTGAGAGGCACTTGCTAAAGTAGCCTCAGAAGTGCAATCCAATTCTTCAATTGTGTATTGTAGTGTAAGAAATATTCCATGAATAAAGATGTGCTCACATTCTTTCACCAGATATTTCTCACCCTCTTCAATTCCCATGTTTAACTAGTCAATCTAGGACTGAATGTATTCTCCAATTGGAGTTCCAACATTATTTCTATGTAAGTAATTCTTTTCAGGCCTCTTAGCACTCTTGCGCAGTAAACGAGATTCAAACAATTCAGACTCGGAAACATGATCTTGGGCAATTTTCATAGTCCATCCAAGCTCCTGAACATACTTTATGAAGATAAGATGCAAATCCAATGCTCCTGCATCACTCTCTCTCACACATGGACTGTTAACAAGATTTTTTGAACACCCGATAACTTCATTAATAGTGACCTTATTAGTGATTCCAGGTAGAGGAGCAGGAAACTATATAAGGATTTGAAATGCATTTTCTCTCAATTTGTCCCAACTATCTACAATAGTTCCAACGAATACCAGTGTGGAATCTACTAAAATCAGCCCTTGATCATATGGATGGTAGTAACTAGTACCTAAAGATGAAGACGATGCACATTGAATAGACTCTTTCTTTTCCAGTTGATGAATGGACCAAACATTAATCATCACCAATAACAGCTCCATAGCCATGCTCTTCCTTTCATAGGGAGCTGAAGGATACAAAGATGAAAAAAGAAGGCGGCCCAACCACTTCATAAACCGGTCGAGTTCCCTTACACCTTCCAATATACTCTTATTGTATTTCTTATAATTTACTGCAAGTGAATAACCTGTTTCTACACCATATATGCACACATTGCTACTACCATTAACACATAATTTGGATGCAATTTGTTTCATTTTCATTTCAATTGCAGTACGTACCTGTGAAAAAAACTTTCTGAAGAGCATAGTCCACTTCATTCCAAAAGCTGTAAAAGAGCAACACATGTTTAATGGAATTGCCATTCGCATCAGACTCAGCTCTAAGCTGGATACCAAGCTTGATGTCTTGGGATTTAAGAACAACAATTCTGCAACATCTATATGAAGCATATCATCAGTGTGATTTAATGAAAATTTCAGCCACTCAACATGCACTTGAACCTTGGACCTTTTTACAAAATCTATAGCCAAGCCATTTTATTGCTGCCTAATCTAGTCACTATCATCTGAAAGCAATGAAGAATTGTAGTACCACTCGATGTCTCCTTCTATAAAAGCAAGTGAATGAGCTACCTTCAACAAATAGATAGTCGCAACAACATTCTGATCAATTGTTAAATCTCCTGGAAGACCAAATTCTCCTTCTATTTCAACCCAACCGAATATGCCATTCATGCTTTCCGTTTTAGTGTCATGGTTGAAAATAAAAGCAAGCATGGTAAAAATTCCATCACTGACCATGACAAACATTGAAGTCCAAGCTTAAAGTAGGTGGGTAGTCCCTCCTATGAAAAATCCATCGCTTATGTGTTTAGTGAGTTAAAATACATAATTATTGCTATGTTATGATTGCATTATGGGATAAATATTACTTTGAGAGAATTATCCAAAGTTAGTCCATTTGTCATGTGAAGGAAGGTGAGTGCTATTGATTGTTGCTCTTCTTCAGAGTGATTTTGATATGATGAGTTTGTTTGTTTGTATATTGCTTCTTTTAACTACTAATAATATCAATGTACATTTTACACATTTATACATAAACAGTGGATTGTATAGCTTATTTCACAACCTAATAAAATTTAAAATGTTAATCCAAATTGCTTAAAGAGCGTAAAAATAGTTATCAAAATTGGCAGCTAGGAATTCACATTTAGTGATTTTCCATAAATGTCACTTAGCACCCAAAATATAGCAACCCTAAAGCTTTTCCATTAAGGCATGAGAGGAGGCAATCACACAAATCCATGAACATCAATTATGTTTTCATTCAAAGTGGACTCCTATCCATCATTAGCTAGCTTAGCATTCATGACAATGGTTTCCATCCATTGTTCTTGAGCAACTTCTCATTCTTCGAGAAAGCAAGGCAAGAACTTGTCATTTTGACATTTGTGGGTGAGGATGGGCTATGAGAGGCTAATTATGGCATTGTTCATGCATTCTTGTACATCACAATGAATGCTATGCCTTGACCTTTCTTTAGAGTGATGCAAGTACTTGGTGCAACACAAATGTTGCACGAGAGTCCATAAGAGGCTCCTTGCTTATGCTACAAAGACTTTTACCATAATACTCAAACAATTAACATAGAGGCACCGCATCCAACTCCACTTTTTGTTCTTATATAATAATCTTCATATAGAGATTAACCCAAATTAATGAACCATTTTCCCATTAAGAACTTTGTACATGTTGGCCCTAGTTAAACAAGATGTGTTCATTTTTTTTTGTATGAGGAATATGATTGCATGTCCAATGAGTTGCAACACTTTTTGAAAACTAGTGAACTAAAGCATTTTATCCTCTTAAAGGGTGACCTTCCATGAAACGGGTGTAGGGGGATATTGAATGGTTGCATTTCAATATTGAATGGTTGCATGACAATAAGATTGCGTAATTGTTTAGGATATTTTGTTGCCTGAGCACGACAGATTTTTTTGCTTATTAGTGTGTTTGGAAAAATAAATTGGATTTTAAGCATGTTTGTCTTTGGATCTTATTGTCTTTTATTAGAATTACAAATGATGAAATCTATGTGTTAATATTGCTCCTATTCCTTATTCTTAAAGGGTGCTAGATCAATGGAAGAGCACCTGCTTTACAAGCAGGAGATTGGTGGTTCGATTCCTCCATGCCCTAATGATATTGCAATGTATTTCTGAAGGTAAAAAATGTAGTAGTGCAAGATGGATGCAATATTAGACACAATACTAAATGCAAAACATGATGTAAGAGTGGACGTCACACAAAACACAAAAGTGGACGCAAAATCCGACCTTATGTTAGACGCAAATGTGGACACAAAAATGGATGTCACACTAAACGCAAAATTGGATGCAAAAAGAGACTCAACATTAGACACAATTAATGACTCAAAACTAGATGTAATAATAGGTCCAAAACTAGACGCAACAATAGATGAAAAAATGGATTCCTAACTAGATGTAAAATTGGACATTAAATTGACCACAAAATATGGTGTATCGATGGACATAAAACTAGGCATAACACCAGGTGTAAAACTGGAAGCAACATTTGGCGCAAACAAAAACTTAAAACGAGACACAATTTTAGATACAAGACGGGACAAAACATTGGATGTAAGATGGGATGCAAGATGGGATGCAACATTGGACACACAACTAGATGCAATATTAGATATAAACATGGGCGCAAAACTAGGCACAACACTAAGCGCAACACTGGGTGCAAAATTGGGCTCAAACATAGATGTAGAAAAAGACATCAATCGGGATGCAACACTAGGTGCAAACCTAGATGCAAAATATGACGTAAAACGAGATGAAACATTTGGCACAAACATGGATACAAAAAAATACGTAAAACAAGATACAAAATTAGATGCAAATGGGGATGCAACATTATAAGTAAATTTGGATGCAAAACTAGACGCAATATTGGGCCTAAAATTGGATGCAAACCTAGATGCAGAATTGGACACATAATTTTATGTAAAACATGGTGCAAAATTGGGTGCAAGACTTGATGGAAAACTAGGAGCAAAATAAGACACAACATTGGATGCAAAAATGAGCGTGAAACTGGGTGTAAACAAGGATGTAAGAAAGGACGCAAAAAAAGATGCAATAGAAGTGGAAAAATTGGGCGCAAATAAAGGCGTAACATTAGATGCAAAAAATTGGGCACAAAAATGGACACAAAAATGGATGTTAAAAAGGACGGAAAAAAAGATGCAATAGATGGCGTTTTACGAAAATGTACAATAGCACCTAGTTTAGCGCCGGATTGTTCACCACAATTAGGAAAAAATTACACTAAAATCCCGCGCTAAATTCGACGCTAAATCCAGTTTTTGTTATAGTGTTATATGCTTTTCAAATTCCATATCAGTTTGTCGCATTGAATATTGAAGTTAAAAGGTATGGTATTTTTAGAAGAATCATGGATTAAATAGTGGCTCAATACATTAGATTTCTTGGGTATCCTAGGGAATCTAAATCAATTCTTTGTTCCATATTGGGACAAGCACATCCAAAACTTCTCAGATCATGTTGACAAAGTTGTACTACTTATTACATCTTTCATTGAATTCATTTCAAGATTCAATGCTACCCATGAGGATTTTATGATAAAAATGTGTGCGCGTTCCTTGGAAGATGATGCATTAGATTGGTTTTATGCCCCACATTGGGGGAGATATGTCAATCGTGGAATAGGTTGAGCATTGTTATGAGCGAGAGCTTAGATGATTGTAGTCCAACGGAAATACTTTTGACTAGGGTTTGATTAAGGCATTTGGAAAGCATTGGGATGTTAATTATGTCGAACATCTTGAAGGATCACAATTTGCACATGTTTTGGTTGAGATTTGTTATAGATTGAGATAGAAGTTTGATAATTTGATGCTTGCACATGACAGTAACCCCTTAGAGGATCTATTGGCTAAAAATTAATGAGAAATATGATGCATGCATGTCCTTATTGGGTTTCGTCATTGCAATAAGGATGAACTAGCCACTTAGCAACAAATCATAGTAGCATAGAAATAATGACAAACATGATTTATGTATTCGATATATTTGTGAAGAAAACCATATTATACAATAGATAACTACAATGATAAACTAACCATAGCTAATTGCACTAGTCCCCCTATTCTTCCATGCTTAATCCCGCTACACAAAAGGTAAAATTCTATACAACTTTTTGTCATAAAAAAACATAAGATTCAACACTACAAAGCTCCAAAACACATTTTTTTGTTGTTACTTTATATGTTGTACAGTGGCATGATCATAATCAATCAAACTGAGCATATGCATGGGTGGCATAATATTCTTTTTTTAAACTGCCAAATTGAGGTCAAATTGATGCATAATTATATGTTTCAGAGTCTAAATGTGAATTTCCAAGCATACATCTACATTACCTTCATTACATCATAGGATTTGAAGTGGTTAGGATATATCTAAAGAAGGTCAGAGCCATACTATTTGAAGTGGTTAGCATATGATTTGAATTGGTTAGCATATATCTAAATAGGGTCATATCTACTCATACTATTTTCTTAGATATATTGAGTCAGAAAAAATGTTGGGATTATTAGTCTTTTCTTAGAATTACAAATGATGCAATATTTGTGTTAATATTGCCCCTTTCCCCAATTATTAAAGGGTTCTAGCTCAATGGTAGAGTGCCTTCTTTACAAGCAGAAGGTTGAAGGTTCGATTCCTTCCTGCCCCTAATGATATTGCAATATTGATGTTTTAAATAAAATATATTTTATTATGATTTATTAAGGCTACGAGGGGGTTCTAAACTGACTTCATATGTCTAATGTCCCCCAAAATTGAAAACAATAAAAAATTATTAGGCTAGTTAAAAATACCTATTCTGGACATTATTGAACTTGCGGAATGTGTCGTACTCTATTGTACTGTTGATTTGTCGTAAGTTGTTCTTACGTCCTACTTCCTTACTTTTAGTTATGATTATTACTAGGTTTACTCTGTTTACTTATAATGTCGTAATGTTGATTACTATGATATTCTTATGGTTACGCAATGATGCGTAACGATAAGAATATTTTCAGTCAACCATAAGAATATAACCATAAGTCCCAAAGCCTCTCTTTGGCTTGGGACTTTATATGCAATATGTTCAGTCAAAGGGGCAGTTAAATCAAGAAATCCTTGATTTCTTGAGGGTGCATCCATGGAGGTGGGTAACAATTTTTGGCAAAAAGATTTCGAAAAAAAGTAAAACACACACCCTCGATCGAGTTAATAATACCTTGATCGAGGGTTTAATAATCCCTCGATTGAGGTTTGGTCAAACCCTCGATCGAGCTTTTGATAAACCCTCAATCGAGATTTGGTCAAACCCTCAATCGAGATTTTGATAAACCCTCAATCGAGCTTTGGTAAACGCTCAATCGAGGGTTAAACGAAACCTCGATCGAGGTCCCTGGAATTTTTTTTATAAAAAAGGCCGCGGCTTCCCGCAGTTATTCCCCATTTTCTGCACTGCAACCTCTCGATCAAGCTGTGACATAGAACCCTCGACTGAGTTGCTGCAACCTCGACCCATCTCCTACGCAAGGGACACCCACCTTATCCTTCCACCACGATGTCAGATCCCAGAGGTAACACCCAAAACTTCTATTTTGAAATTTAAATGAAACGTTACTCTGTTTTTTTTTTAATGTTAGTTTGAAATTGAAAAAAATAATTTTATTGATGTTTGTAGGTTTTTTTTGTTTAATATGTTTGAAATGTGTGCCAAAAGCAAAAATGCTACCCTATTTTCATAAAATCGTAATTGAAATTCGTTATTTATTTTAAATTTGATTTTTTTGTTTTATACATATTTTGTCAACCGGTAGCGTTTATGTTGTCGGTTTAATTTTTAAATGTGTGCCCGGCAAGCAGAAATGTTACACAAATTTTTCAATCCTAGGAGAATACACAGAGGATTGAAAAAATCCAAATTTGTTAAATTCAAAATGTAAATTTATAGTTTGTATAAATATTTCTATCAACTGACAGTGTTTAAGTTGCCGGTTTAATTTTGAAATGTGTGTCAGGCAAGCAGAAATGCTGTCCATTTTTTTTCAATCCTCTGAGAATGGAGGGAGGATTGAAAAAAAATCAAACCTTGGACATGAGACAATCATGAACTTTAAACCTGCAGAGACTTTTTTTTAAACAACCCATATATTTTACTTTAAATATTATAATATATATTCAAATTTAAATATTTAAATTGTATATATATAATTAAAATTAATAATTAAAATTAAAAATAAATTATCATATTACTTCATATTTATATTTTTTTATAAATAATTTTTCATAATAAAATAAGATATGTATGTTTTGACTTAGTAGACATATTTTGATTTTAGTTTATTGAAAAGTGTAGAATTATGTATTTTTGTTTTTTTGAAGCTCAAACGTATTATGAAAATGTTGATATTTTATTTTTTTGAAGGAAAAAAATATTAATAATTTTTTATTAATATTTTATGATTTAAAAAATATTAATAAATTTTTATTAATATTTTATTTTATTTGATCACTATTTATGATTTAATTTTTTTTAAAGAATATTAAATTAAAAAATTAATAGAAATCCATAATTTAAGATAAAATTATATTTTTCATATTTTTTAGAAAAAATATATAGATTTATATTCAACATTTTGAAAATGATAAATTATAAGTTTAGAATATTTTAAAATAATAGTAAAATATATAAATTTATACATTAAGACGTTGACATTTTCCATCTAGGATAGGTTACTCAGGATAAGTTAGTATTGCCCTCCTTATTGCCTTAACTTATGAGAATAGCTATGCTCATTCATCAATCCATGGAGACTTTCATCTAGACGTCCTCCTTGCCATTACGATTTTATGTGAAATATATGTATTTCATTCATTGCATTAATAATATGTTCCAGTGGTTTACAATTGGTCTTCGGAAATAAATAAATGAGTAAGCACAATAAAACAATAATAGGGCATATACTAAAATACTAAGTCTCTCTTTATTCCATTAATCTCCATATGTGAGGTTCAATTTTCCAAGTAACCTATAGCAACTGAAAAATAGTGATGGCAATAATTGCAATAGGGTAGTGGTGTACTAGACCCGCCATAGAGACGTTTTAACTTGTCCACATGAGCCATGTCGACCCAAGTTCCATGCATTCATTAGTTAATAGATCTAAGTGTGGGCACAGTTATTATTCTACATAATATGACAATAGTATACTATCAATAATAACTTATATCAAGACATAACACATATCTACGTTTGTTTCAGTTTTTGCTAAGGTTAACATAAAACCATACGGTAGGGATAGGGCTGCTATGATATATTCGAGATAGGTAGACATGTTGAACATATTATTGTATCTTTTCTGAATATCCTTGATGAAATGGTTGACTTGTACCTAGTGGAAAAAATGATATTGACATAAATTATGTGTATAGGTAAAGTTTAAATAAATTGAAATGAAAAATTAGAGACTGAACTTTTGGATTGGGATCTGAAAAGTTAGAGCTTGAACTTTAAGCAAAAACCATGAGTCCCAAGAACACTTTTTCATTCACACACATGACATGAATGATCAAGGTCAACTATCTGTGAAGAAAACATTTGCATGCGTCATTTCCTTATTGATTGTGCTCACACTCATGATCCTTCTCCCATTATTAATGTGCACCATGTGATGATATATTAATCATCTCAAATATACATCTTTACTATTGACATATTTATCATTTATCTTATATTGTATGCTGACTGCATTTATTATGCCTTATTTCATGCACATGCATCTCTATAGCGGGGTTCTTTGATTCACCAAAGGCACAACGCTGGCGGATTTGCGGCCATTCCTCGCCTCGAAAGTCGACAAAGGAATCGCAAGTATACAATTGCGCATGATGTACTCTTTTTTGTTAGTTAAACAACAAATTAAATTGTTTCACATGTGTATATTTAATCAACTTGTGTGTCTCTATTTTCACAGGTTTGCCTAGGCGTTCTACGCCGACACATGCTCCTACTAGGGAGATGAGCGGCACCACACTGGCAGTCACTCTGTGCATGTGAGCGGCAAGGATGATACTGTTGGTGTTGGTGGGTAGGTTCCCTACAAGAAAGGTACATTAAATGCATATATATATTTTCTTTCAGTTATCAGTACCTTTAATTTATATTGATTTCAAATTCATCTACAGTTGATCTATATGTATTTTGACTGAACTTCATGTTTTCATCTAATTTTAGGTGTTGCATAGCAGGGCCCCGACCCTTCCAAGGAAGCACCATGGGAGGATGAGATCAAACATATCATGGTGCAAGACATTACCAATCAACATGACAATTTGCTAGTTAACTTCTGATAGATTTTAGAGCACTCTCCCGCATCACGTTCGATGTGGATGATGTTAGAGGAAGTAGACAATCTACCAAAGGTCTATAGGTGTTAGAATAGTCAACCCATAGTTACCTACCTTAGACATTAATTAAATCATTTTTGTCTTATTTACCTAGTCTACTATATTCCACTCTATGCTAGTTTCCTTCTACATGTCATAGAAGTCATTTTGGAAACTGCTTTATGCACCTATGGAGGATTTCACTACATTTAGTAAGCCTACTTTTTGACTATTTTGAATGGCATCCTTATGCATTCAAATCTCTCATGTAATTATATATTGTAGCAGCCAATTACTTCACAAGGTTGGCTATTGTACACTTATTCAATACAGATTAGTGTTATTCTCCAATTTCAATCTCCTTTGATGTTAATTTTGCATCTTTGATTAGCAATTTTGTGAGTGTAATTGTTCTATCACTTGGGTTCAATTTCCACATGGTATCAGAGCCTTTGTAGATCGATTTATATCCTTCCATATTGCTATTGCAGGTTCAACATCTTGACTGGGAGCATATTCTACTGACTGAAGGGCACAGTTTCTGAGCTATGGACCAATCTTAGAAGATCATCTTGAATCCATTTAATTTCTTTGAATGGAAAGTTGAGATAGAGATATTATTGAGAGCAAAAGGTCTCTACAGGGTTACCATGGAAACTGAGGTAGAGCCCAATGCAGTTGCAGAGAAAATAAAATGGCACAACAAGAGGGATGAGGCCTATGGTATTTTGTGTCTAAGCATTTTAAGAGACCTCTTCCATCCTGATGGATTGACATAACCTAATGAAGTGTGGGAGAAGCTTGTAGATATTTTTGGTAAGACAGATGAGATGAGAGGACATCAAATTGAGAATGAGCTGATCTCCTTGAGTCCCAGCAGCTTCGAATCCTTGCAACTCTATTTTTCCAAGTTTAAAGCCCTTGTTTTGCAACTAAAACAATGTGGGATTGAAAAGGAGGAGCAACTAGTTTTTTCCATACTTTCAAATATTGGCCCTGACTATTCAGTGTTTTTTTCAACCTTCCATGCCACCAAGTTGACAACTCAAGCCTAGAAGATGCCTAATCTTGCATAGTTCATGGAATCCCTCACACAGGAACAAGATAAGTTGGTGACGATGGGCACCATCAAACCTTCCAAAGACCAAGATTTGGTTGCTGGAGATTCAAGGGTGGATTCAAAAGCAAGAAAAAAGCTAGAAATCCACCTGAGCAAAAGAGAGACAAGAACAAGTCTCGAGAGGAGCCCCAAGGCTCCAAGAAGAATTTCCAGAAGAAGAAGAACAAAGGAGAAATGAGCAAGTGTGCATACTGTAGTAAGGGCTATCATCCTAAAAGCTCTTGTATGAAGAATAAAATTGACATGTTGACCCAACTCCTAGAGAAGAATAATATCTCCCTTCCTGATTGCTCAAAGAAGAGGGAAGGAGGATCAAATTCAGAGGACAGAGAGAGAGTACATGCTTTGGTTGCTGGCACATGAAGCTCACCTGGCTTCATCATAGACTCTGGAGCTTCTACACATATGGTTTCAACAAAAGAGGAATTTTCTTCTCTTGACATGTCAAAAGGTCCACCAATATTTTTGGGAGATGACTCTCTCACTGACAGTTTGGGGAAAGGAAGGATTGATCTTGACCATGGTAAGTTCAATAATGTGTTGTATGTTCCTAGTCTTGCCTCTAATATCTTGTCAATGTATTAGATGACTCACACAAGATCTCCAAAGAAGGTCATATTCTCCCTTGATGATGTTGAAATCACAAATATTTTGAATGGTAAGGTCATAGAAAAAGGTGTTGTTGATCACATTTCGAAGGTATACATGTTTTCCCATTTTCTACCCTACTCAAACCCCTCTGCTCTTCAGATTCATGCTAATAAGGAAAGCAAGCTTTAGCATGAAATATGTGGCCATATTAACTATAAGTATCTTTCTGATCCAAGTGAAAAGGATATGGTCATAGGGTTACCAAAGATCAAGTTTTCCAAGGGAGCCTGTCAAGGTTGTATCCTAGGAAAACATGCAGAGCACAAATTTGAGAGAGCTAATCAAGAGAGAACCTCTGCACCTTTTGAGTTGATCCACAGTGAAATTGCTGGTCCATTTCCTCATATGTCCATGAGTCAAACCAAATATGCACTGACATTCATAGATGACTTTCCCAGGTATTGTTGGGTTTACTTCCTAAAGCATAAGTCTGAAGTTTTTGACCTTTTCAAAGTCTTTAAGGCCTTGGTTGAAAACCAGTCTGGGAGGAGACTCAAGATCCTCAAATCTGAAAATGGTGGTGAGTATGTCAAGTCTGAGTTCATTCAGTATTGTAAATATGCAGGTATTCAGATGCAGCATTCGATCCCTTACATACCACATCAAAATGGTGTTGCTGAGAGAAAGAACAAGTCACTAAAGGAGATGACAACCTGTATGATGGGGGCTAAGACTTTTCCACCAAAGTTTTGGGCCGAGGCTATAAACTATGCATCCTACATCCATAATAGGGTTCCTCATAAGCGTCTTGATGGTATGACTCCTTTCGAATCTTGGAGTGGGCACAAGCCAGATGTGACCCATTTCAGGATTTTTGGCTCAAAGGCTTGGGCTAAAATTGCAACTGAAAAGAGAAAGGATTTGCAGCCCCAAAGCCAAGAGTGCCTATTTGTTGGGTATTATGAAGAATCAAAATGGTACAAGCTGATCAACTTGATCACTAACAAATCTTGTTGGGTATTATTGAAAGAAGTGTTAAGTTCCAAGAAGAGCCTTTAGTAGCAGTTGAAGTTGGAGAGTCTATTTCACCACCAGATCCATTGATTGTAAGTGGAGAGACTAATGAGTTTGCTGATTCTGATATGTCTAATAATGATGACTGGATTGCATATACTGACAGTCCTACAAGACCAAAATGGGTAGCAAAGACCATTCATGCAGATGGGGAACTAGCTAGAAATCCTAGTGACACTAGGAGGACTAGATATTAGTTTGAGAGTGCCTTATGTATGAAAGATCCCTTATTTTCTGAGAAGTGATATCTAATGGTTGAATCATATCCACAGACATATGGAGATGCAGCACATGATCCAAGATGGAAAATGGCCATGAAAGAATAATTCATCTCACTCTAGAAGAACAACACTTGGGAACTGATTGATCTTCCCCCAGGGAGGAAGCTAGTTCAATGTAAGTGGGTTTTCAAAACTACATTTAGTGCTGATGGTTCAACTTTGAAATATAAGGAAATATTTGTAGCTAAGGGCTACTCACAAGTACATGGTATTGAATGCAATGAAACCTTTGTACCAGTGGCAAAGATGGACTCCATAAGGCTAGCTTTAGCCATTGTAGCTTCGAAGCAATGGGAGGTACATCACATGGATGTGAAGTGTGATTTCCTAAATGGAGATATCACTAAAGAGATATACATGAAACAACCTCAAGGGTTTGTTTATAATCCATCTTTTGTGTGCAGGTTAAAGAAATCATTGTATGGGCTCAAGCAAGACCCCGGGGCTTTGTATGCCAAGATTGATGGCTTTCTGCTGTCATTGAGTTTTATTCGATGCAAGTCTGATCCTAATGTTTATTTGAAGCTGATTCATGGTTCTTTGATGATTATTGTCTTGTATGTGTATGACCTTCTGATTACAGGAAGTTCAAAGAAAGAGATTTCCTCCTTGAAGGATGCAATGAACCATGCATTTTCTATGACTGATTTGGGATTGTTGAGCCAATTCGTGGGTCTCTAAATTGCTCAATACCAACATGGAATCAAAGTACATCAGTCCAAGTATGCCTTATAATTGCTGAACAAGTTCAACATGAAATATTGCAAGCCAAGCAAGACTCCCTTCCTTTCAGGAGTTAAGCTTGAAGAAGCAGGTTCTTCTCCTATGGTAAATAATACACTATATAGGGAGTTGATTGGGTGTTTTCTTTATCTTACACACAATTGAACTGATATATCTTATGTAGTTAGTGTGGCTTCAAGATACATGGATCAACCTCATGAGATCCATTGGAGAGCATCCAAAAGGATCCTTAACTTTGTTCAAGGAACAAGAACTCGTGGGATCTTCTACAAAGCTAAATCTGATCTTGAATTGATTGGGTTTACTGATAGTGATTGGGCAAGTGACAATAGAGATCGAAAGTCAGCATCAGGATATGTGTTCATGCTTGTAGAAGGACCAATCAGCTAGCCAAGCACGAAGCAGAGTTCCATAGCACTCTCATCTATAGAAGCAAAGTACAAAGGAGTTGTAAATGCAGCAAATCAATGTTTGTGGTTGCAAGGAATACTTGGAGAATGTGGGTTCGAATCAGAGTTTTCAAATATTATCTACTATGATAGCAGAGCACCATTTTAATATACAATGATCCAGTTCAGATAGAGCAAACCAAACACATTGAGATCCATATGCACTACATCAGACAGCTTGTGTATGATGGCACCATCCATCTACTCTTTTGTACATCTTCAGAACAAGTAGCAGGCATCTTCACCAAAGTTTTTTGTGAGAATACATTCAACAATCTCAAATCACTGCTGGGGATTGATGATCATGCTGTGAAACATGATTTATGACAATATTTTCAAATTTTGTTTTTACTGTCCATGTTTAATGGAGGATTTTCCCACTGGGTTTTTTCCACTAGTACAAGTGATCAATTTTGCCACGTTAGTTTTCCACATTAGTTTTACTTTTGTGGAAAAATCAAGGGTAAATTATGCATTTTTACAATTTTTTTTAAGGAAGCCCCGACTTTCGTCGCTGTATCCACGCCAGCCGTCGCTATAGCGACGACACCGCCTTTTGTTGACTTTTTACAACAGTCAAGGCGTCGATACAGCGACGGCCAAGAGTTTAAGCACGGTTATGTTTTATTTTTTTGTGTATTTTGTTCAGCGCACGTGGTTATGTTTGTTTTTTTTGTGAATTTTGTATGCTGGGAGTTAACCTGGGGGTGAAGGATGGAGCCTCCGGGCTAGCCTAACTGTTTTGTCTCTTGGCTGGCTGGTTCCAGCTGGCTGGTTGGAAGGCAACTGGTTGCTTAGCTCCTCGTTCGAACTGGCGTGCCTCAACTAAATTGGGAATCAATCATGCTAGGTTTTCGGTAGGTAAGCTCTCGGATATTGGATATTTCTTTTCTGTTGGCTGGGAAATAGAGTTTAGTTCTTTCTTTCCAACCGGGGGTTTAGTTTAATCCTGTTCCCATTTCCACAATCGATTCCAACTCCTTCACTACTTCCCTCATCGATGGTCTCTCGGAACCTGAATTCTCAGTGCAGCTCAATGCCAAGTTCAAGAACCGCTCAAAGTCTATGAGGGTATCAGTATCAGCACAATTTTTTAACAAGGGATCCATTAACTCCTCTTGCAATCCATTTATTCCACCACTCTCCAAGGCCGCCTTCACCAATCTCACAATGTATTTCCCACCCTGAATGGGGGCCCTTGCTGTAACGAGCTCCAGCAAAACAATACCAAAACTATAGACATCGCTCTTATCGCTGAGCTTCCGCGTTGTGTAGTAGTCTGGATCCAGGTACCCTTGTTCAAACACATACACTCTCAATATTTTCCACCATAGATAGATATGCCAACAACACTAATGTTAAATTAAGTACAAAATAATTACCAGTGTCCCTTTGACTTCAGATGAGACGAAGCTTTTGCCTTCTGCATCGGCTCCTCCATCAGAAATGAGCTTGGAAAGACCAAAATCTGCTACCTTGGGAGTCAGATTCATGTCCAACAATATGTTGGGCGTTTTGATGTCTCTGTGGATTATGGGGGGATCTGCAAGCTCATGCAGATATGCCAATCCCCGAGCAGACCCCAGGGCTATAAGAACTCTTCTTCCCCAGTCCAGTCGAATACCCGTTTTAACTGTTTTTCAATCTTTGTCAGACCCAATGGAAGATAGATAGTTTGAAGTAATGTATAAGGTGCCAGAGCCGAAATCAAGTGATATGAAAATGGGATATTCTTACCAGAAATACTTTCTCCAAGAGTTCCATTTGGGATGTACTCATAAACAAGCATCTGTTCTTCTTGTTCAAAGCAAAAACCAATGAGTCCTACCAAGTTCTTATGGTGAACACGAGAAAGGAGCTCGACCTCGTTTTTGAATTCGGGAAGGTTTATGATGTTAGTAAGTGGTTAGACAAGCATCCTGGAGGGGAAATTCCTCTTTTGAATCTGGCAGGCCAGGATGTGGTGGATGCATTCATTGCCTATCATCCGGGCTCCGCGTGGAAGTATTTAGATCAGTTTATGATTGGCATTCATGAAGATTACGAGGTTTTTGAGGTTTCTAAGGATTATCGTAAGCTTCTGGGGGAGTTGAAGAAGGCTGGGCTCTTCAAGGGGCCTCTGTTAGTTTATTTTTTGATAGGTTTATGGATGATGGCAATGCTGCCTTTGTGTGTAGTGGGTGTGCTGTTTTATGAAGGGTTTTGGCTTCATGCTGGCTGTGGGGTTTTTGTTTAGGGTTTTTTTATTATTATCTTAGTCAATTGGTTGGAAAAATATAGTTGAAATACTTACTATGAGTATAGGTTTACTTCAATGGTAATTATGATTTTTTGGAGTTCCAACTCCTTTTTAGACTCTCCTTTCTTCCCTGTAAAGATATGGGTCTTTACTATTTCTCCCCGAGGTTACGGAGTGTGGTATAGAGACTCACCTCCTACTATTTCTTTCTTGTATTTTTTATGTGACTCATTCTAGTCCAATTCATCCTTGTCATCGGTCCAAACTATGAAGGTTATGGTGCACTTCCTCTTCTTTTTTTGTAGTTCAGAAGCTCCCACCATTTCCTCTTGTTTTTTCTTTTTCATATTTTCTCTCAACTGAGGTGAATCAAGCACCATAGTTCCTTTTAGGTTAGTTTTATTCTTATTTGGATTACCCTTGGGGGTATCCAACATTTCAACACCATAGTTTTGTAGGATTTGTTACTCTAGTGGCAAGTCCTCCATATGATCTTTAATGTCCTCTTCATTGATACATAAGGACAACCTACATTCTATCCTTCAAGTTTCTCCATAAAGATATTAATATAATGTGTGCATCCACTCAAAAAAACACTGCAGACTCATACTTGTCTATCAAGTATGGGGGAATATAGTATAATTCAATGATAACCTGAATCATCTTTGTATACCATGTATGGAACTCCACACCTGTTGATTTTTTTACCTCCCTATAATTTCATACTACCACACATTGAACTTTGGCACTGAGAACTCATTAAACACCTTGGTGTCAAATTGTATCCACTCGAGTGGATTCCATGAAATCATTGCACTAAGAAGTAAGACCCAGCTAAAGTGAACCTTATGATTTTTATGCTAATGACTTGTTTTACTGCATATTGGACAGGCAAAGAAAAAGGGCAGTTGTTGAACACTGTCATGCGTATTGGAAAGGATAAAGATGAATATGAAATCTCAGGTATGTTGTGGTAGGTTTACATTATGAATATCTATCTGGTTGTCTTATTCCAGACAGTTGAAACATATATGTCCAGCATGAAATATTGACGGGTGGAAGCAATAGAGGGTGTGAATGTATTTATGTGTAAAAATATCGAGAATATGCAGAACTTCTTCTTGTTGAAGGTGTGTGAATGGATATCGTTGGACTTTTGAAACTTTGACTTGACATGTGAAAAACAAAATGTTGTGTTTATGTGAAGTCGGTTACACAAATTGTGTGGGTTTGTTTCCGTTTCATCTGAGCATTGAACAAAATCACAAATCCTATCTATTGGTGGAACGCATGGGTTTGGCACATGTGAATGTGTGCCATCTGACTTGGATTGAGTGAAAAAACCTAGATAAACTCTGAACAATATGAACTTTTCTTGCAAGGTGTGTTTCAAGTTAATATAACTCGGATCACCTGTTAAAAGATTAACAAACAGCTGTAGCACCTTCGTATTCACTGACTCATTATGGCATCCATCCAAAGCATCTATAAAGGCAAAAAGTTACCATTGCCTCCAAGAAATTCCCGGTGTATATTTTTCATGAGATAGAATAGCTTGGAGAGAATTATAGGTACAAATACTGTTGCAATTATTTCTAATGTCATGGCTTTTTCTCAAAAAAACAGAAAT
>LPNX010657834.1:1415648-1427704 GCA_001517045.1 Pseudotsuga menziesii | reverse complement strand
ACATCACAAGCTATGGAATTTGGTGCTTTACTTTAATTTATTTAGGTACCACTTTGCATGCCTGATATGTGTTATTAAAAATACCTTGAAGCAGAAAACGATAGAGGCCAATAAATCTGAGCAGGGGAGCCTTCTCCATCAAATACGAGCCTGAGCACCTTTCCCACTCCATGACTTCCTTAATAAATGTGCCAATGTTTATTATCCTAGCTTTGCCCTTCTTTTCCACTGCAATATTTTCCAACCAATCTGCCATTTTATTGGCCTCCATTGTAGTGCCCTTGAAGTTAATGTTCCTATTCGTTATAACGTACTTAATCCATTCAATAATTTCTTCAAGATGACAAGAACATTCTTTGATCCTATTCTGGATTAGTTTGAAGATGATTCTGGAGTCACTGTCCACTTCTAAGTTCTATGTTTTGAAAGATAAGTTTTGAAAGATAAGTTCAAGGCTCTACTTGATCCCTTCCAAGAGAGCATCCATCTTATATTTGTTATTTGTGGACTCCCCTAGACATTTATAAAAGATCCTTTCATCTTTTTTGTCAAAGAAAACCTTGGATGGAAACCTTTGTGCGCTTCCTTGCATTTCATGGATGGTATCCAGTGTAAACCTGTTGGTGCTGATTATGGTGCTTGACTTGGTAGGGACATTGGGTGAAGGATGCAATAGGGGCAGCTAACCTGGGGATCAACCCTGAGACTTCTTACATGAAGCTCAAAGCAGCCAACCACTCGAACTAGCCCACTAGGCTTAAAGATCCTTTGCTCTTACCCTCACAATCCATTATTACTGCTCCCCTCCAGCAGGTCCTTGAGTACCTTTGGCTGCCCCATGAATATTCAGTTTCATTAGAAAGATCCCATATACAGGGAGGAATGTTGTGGTCTACTCTCTTTTCTTCATCGAGGTATTATATAAAAACAATTGTTCAACATAACGACTACTCAATTTCAGTTATACATAAATAAGGATTGCAGAATGTGGTGTGACCAGGCTTGAAGAGTTTGAAAAATCATACATAAAGTGGTGGTGCTCACCAGGCTTAAAGAGTTGGAATCACCACATTGGTTGTCATTAAGATTGATAATAATTTAAAGAAAATGGAAATTACCTAGCATACCAAGTCAATTGGCATTACTAGGATTTCTTTGATGCTTCATTTAGAATCCGTAGTATACTCACCTAGCCTTTATCTGTATTTCTGGGATTTATATTTAGACTTGGAAATCCTCTTACAGTTAATATGTTTTGTTGAGTATTCTTTTGTGGACCGTGTTATGTTGAGGGTTCTTTATTTATCACATTTATGGCTTGTTTAGATGGCAGGAATTTGTCAATATAAATTATTGTGTGACAAGGAAAGCAGTATAACTCTAATTATTCCCAATACTATTTTTAACTTAGTTTTCAACTATGTATTGTCGAGTTTCAGGGACGGAATTTAGAGATGGCTGGAAAGGCAAGTAGTCATCTCTGATGGACATGAACAGCCCTGCTCTGCAAATGACATTTTTTTTGACTCCAGTAATATTCCTTTACAAGGAGCTGTTGAAGTGCTTAGTTTTATTAAAGAGTGCATTTTTTCTCCAGATTGGCATTCTTCTATTTTCAAAGAAGCCTGTCACCAACTTAATGAAGAACGTGTCAGTGCTCTTTTACGAATGCTACAGCCACAGCTTTCAGTTGATGAAAGAATGGAGGGGGCTCGTGTTTCATATATGTCCTATGAAAAACACTTCCTTGAACATTTTCACAAAGCATGCTTTAACCTGTTACATGAACTTGTTATGAGGCATGCCTTATCCATCGAACTTGAAGAACACCTAGTAAATCAAGTTCTGAAGGTAGAGGATGGGAGGTTTGCTTATACTGATGATGCTCTTGTTCTTGTAGCTCGCATTCTTATTATAAGGACATCCACAGGGTCCAGTTTGGGAGATGACTCCTTAAGACTCAAAATCTGCAAAGGCTACGCTGGTTGTTGTTCCTCATGAAAGTTACCCAAAGATGTATCGTTTTGAGTCTCATATATATATATACATATAAGAAAGAGAGCATCATGAGATTCAATAGATATATATGAGAGAGAGAGCATTACCAGATTCATAGAGTTGGGCTGGAGTTGGGCTGCTTTATTCATTAAAACAGTGGGGAAGAGAGCTTGAGGTTATGTTAGGGTATAGCTATGAAATTCCAACATTTCAAGAAATGGATTGAGTTCTGGGACACAACGGTGCAACCAGAGATGGAAAGAAACGATGAGCAATTAGAGTGGGTCAGTAATGGCTTACTAGATGTAAGAGGAAGACCCCTTCTCAGGACAAAATCTGGTGGATGGAAGGCTTCTGTTTTCATCTTGGGTGAGTTAATTTGAATTTCGAATCTAGGTTTAGATTCTATATAAACTTATTTTTTTCACAACTATGGGAAAACTTGCATCTATACGCAGCAAAAAAAAACTTGCACCTATACACAACAAAGCTAAAGTAGATTCCATATACACTAATTACATGTTTATGCATGAATTGAATTACAGTGTTTGTATTCAGCGAGGCTCTGACGTACTTTACAATTGCATTAAACATGATTATTTATCTAACAACTGTGTTGGACGAAGAGACTGCAACTGCCATTAAAAATGTGAACTGCTGGGTTGGCACCACCTGTGTTATGCCTCTGATGGGGGGGTTTATAGCAGATGTTTACTGTGGACGCTACAGGATGGTCCTCATTTCCTCAACGTTTTATGTCTTGGTGAGCCTGCAAGCTGCTTCAAAATTCTACATAACCATTCATTCTTGAGAGCATATATAGAGTAATTTGCTATAGTTTATGGAACTTCTATGACTCTGATTACATTTTGATCATTTCAGGGATTAGTTTTGCTGACGCTGTCAGTGTCTCTCCCAGCTCTGAAGACAAATAAGGGTGTTTATTTCTTAGCTTTGTATTTGATATCATTTGGGGTCGGTGGACACAAACCTTCTCTGGAACCGTTTGGTGTAGACTAGTTCGACTAAGAAGACAAAATTGAAATGCTTCTCGATGTTGAGGCCAGCCTTGGATGAGTCTTCAAGCAGTCAAGGTGGTCCATTGTACTCTTATGTATCTGTCAACGATTGCTTCCATACAAGGAAAATCTTGCAGAGGAACTTTTAATATCTTTGCATCTTATTTTAAAACTAGATGCTAGGGTAGTAGATGTGTATTGTGAGCGCATTACTCAAGAAATCATGCAACTTGTGAAAACAAATGTTGGGCACATTAAATATCCAGTAGGATGGCGTACCGTTGTATCTCTACCTTCCATCACTGCTCGCCATCCAGATGCTTCTGAGCCTGGTTTTGAGGCATTATCATTTATTATGACAGACGGTGCACACTTATCCCGTGCAAACTATGTATTATGTCTTGATGCTGCTCGTTCTTTTGCTGAATCTCGGATTGGTACAACTGATAGGTCTATGAGAGCATTGGACTTGATTTCTGGGTCAGTTAAATGTCTGGTGTAGTGGTCAAAAACTGACTCCCATGATTCCATATTTGTTGGTCTCTCACGAGAAGATACAACAAAGTCCTCCCAAGAAGTAGGAGAAATGTGGTTGCGAGTTGTACATTGTTTCTGAAAGGTTTGCATAGATCAGAGCGAAGAGGTTAGAAATCATGCCATTTTGTCACTACAGCGGTGCCTGTCAGCAGCAGAGGTCATTTACATAACACCGTCAATATGGTCACAGTGTTTTGATCAAGTAAGTTTTACAATGCTCGATGATTTTCTTGAGATTGCCCAAGGACACTCTCGGAAGGAGTACCGTAACATGGAAGCTACCCTTCAACATGCAATGAAGTTCCTGTTGAAATTATTTTTGCAGTCGTTGGGTCAGCTATATTCCTTGTCTAATTTTTGAAAACTATGGCTTGGGGTGCTCAGCATTATGGAGAAATATATGAAGGCAAAGATTAGGGGTAAAGGCAGTGGAAAGCTTCAAGAACTTATTCCTGAGTTATTGAAGAACATGCTGCTGATATTAAAGGCTCGAGGGGTGCTTGTACAAAAAAGTACACTTAATGGTGATAGAATGTGGGAGATGGCATGGTTACATATCCAAGGGATCTCGCCAATCTTGAAGGTAGAATGTTTCCCTGATCAGGACCCTGAAGACAAGCCAGATCCCAAGTCAGATCCCAAGTCAAATGGCAGTGAATTTGTGGAGGATGCAGCAGCTGGTTGTGAGGTTGCTATAAATGATGGTAGCCAGGTGAGACAGGAAAAAGGTGAAAAATAAGATATAAAGTATGAAATACCATCGCCACAAGGTCATACTACTAGCCTTTTGTTTGGTTAATGCATGCATAGTATCTTGCTTGCAATTAATCTCTTGATTTCCCAAGGATACAATTTTTCTGCTACCAGGTCCAGTTCTCTGATTCCTATTTCTTGTCTCCATACTGCTAATGCACTCATCTGTTCTCCCAAAATTGCGTCAAGGGGACCAATATGAAAAGTGATAGACTCTGGCCATATCCAACAAAGCTATTTGATATTCCTTAATGAGGTAGAAATCTTCCTCCCAAAATTGCATGGAAGGATTGTTGAGCACAAGGCTTGTGCTTTTTAGGCATGGTCTTGTCAATTTGTCCTTTATTTACTTGCATGTTTTAAGCACCGAGAGGGATCCAATTCCTTGAGGTCTAATTTTTTTAATTTCAAACACAAGAAATTTGATCAGAATAGTTGCCATCATTTGAGACAAATCGAATCTTTAACTTTGACCCTGGTTTGCAGGGTAAACAGGTATAGTTGGAAATTTCCTTTTCCAAAAGTGTTCTAATTGATGTCTTTAGTTTCAAACCATGTGAAAACAGTGCCATATACCTCTACTATTTTTATCACTAGGATGAGTGTGATCCTACATTACTATTTTTTAAAAACATTTGCTTCAGTGGCATTCCCTCTAAACATATTTGAAGTGTTTATCATTGTTAACATCCTCTCTTGTTGTATACACCTACCATTCCTATTCTTTTCCAGCATGTTAAATTTAAAGAAACAAATTTTATAGCATCATATTTGAAATGTGGAATGAATATCATTTCGTGTCACTTGTGATGAATAAAATAACTGGCATACCTTGGCCTATATTCCCAAGGCATTCTGGAGAAAATTTGGGGAACAAGCTACAAATTTCTGTGGTCCTGGATAAGGGAGAAAGAAGGCCTATCTCTAGTAAAATGGCAAGATCTTGCAAATCCAAAAGAACTGGATTGATGGGGCCTGAAAAACATATATCATTTCTAGAAAGCATTAGCAGCTAAGTGTATGGATAGACTTTGGAACCAAATTCTTGTTCAGAAATATATAAAGACAAATACAATAGATAGATTACAAACCCTACCAAATAATCCAACAAGCCTCTACCATATGGAAGGCAATGATTAAAGACTTTATATTGATTGGGAAGTAGCTAGTTTGGAGGGTTGGAAATGGGATGAAGATTAGGGTAGTAATGGGACCCTACATGGAAACAGTTCCCCCTATCAACATGAAATGTTAAAATTCTTTAAAGTTCAAACATTTCAGCAGCAATAAAAAATAAAAACAGAGTGTGCAGCTGTCACTAAGTTGAGTGGATTTTCTTATATAGTATCCCTTTGACAGTTATGAACCCCACTAACGTCAATCAGTTGCTGAAAGAGATCAGCCATTCCATGCTCTTCTGTGACTCCCTCATTCACATTTATAACACTTTGTACCACATGATATACCCATGATTCTAAATAGACTGTTATGCAAACTTATGCAAAATTAGTGAAGATAATTATAACAGTGTACACGTGAAAGAATAGAATGTGCATAGCGGAAAAGCATATTATCATTGTATGTGTTAGCATGTGTTGGACAACACCAACAAACAACACAGAGCAATGGATTATCTGAGCCAATATTTCTTGGAGGCCCTTTGGAATTTGACCTTTACAAACCACTGAATTTAAAATTTCCCACCCGTGCTAAGTTTTATGAAAGTCAAGAAATTATTTCCAAAGAATAAGTGCTTGGGAGACAGCTTGATGTTCATGGACTTGATGGGAAGATTGATTCATCAGGCCTTCGCATGCAACCTTGGTGCTAATAGCAGTTACTGGAAACCAAATTTTTGTCTTAAATTCCACCCCCTCCTCATTGGATGCACTTGGTAACATACAAGCTCTGGACCAAGCATTGTTGGCATCTCTACCAATGGATTTTCCTCCAAGATGTCATGTTCAACTTTATCCAAATAGATAGAACATTGGCAAGGAGTTAGCATAATAATCTCTATCCTGTAATTTACTACCAGTTTTGACCACTTACCTGCCACATTGATTGTGCTTTACCAGAAGTAAAAAATTTAAAAATATCACTTTGTTTTGTGCTAATCATATATTCATAACAAAAGATATTGCTTATTCATCTGCATCTTCTAAGGGTTCTAAGCCATGGGAAGAGTTTGTATTGACATAGCATTCGGCTACACTTGTTTTTGTGGCACTACATTAATGACAAAACACTAAAAAGTAGACTTTCTAAATCTTATAGGATTTTATTATGCTTTTCATCAATGATCCACACTTATAGAATTGCTATATTTTCAAATTGTGGCAGTCCAATATTGGTGCTTATCTTTGGTGCTTAATCGGTTGTATGATTCTTAATATGTGATTTACATTGATGCACTCATCTATATTTCCAGCTTGTTGCATTACTAGTATATGCGGATAATGGAGTCCCTGTTGAGAAACCAAAAGATGATGCAGAAGCCCTTCTTCTTACAACTTTTGATGGTGTTTAATTTCCTTCCACTGAGCGCCCGATCAGACTTCTTCATGGACGTGCCTCCTTTAAGCTCAAAATATCTCAGGTATGCCAAATCCCTGACATCTTACATTTTTAGGTGTCAGGATGGACACTAGATTCCCTAAGGTGGTTATGTTATACAAAATGAATTAATGCCTCAGATGTCATTTGTTGCCGTGTCATTACTTGAATTCACCTATACATGCCTGTGCATTGAAACTTGTCTTTGATAAATTAAATTGAGTGTGAGTTAATTCCGGAATCACCTTATCTTCACTAAGATTGCATAACCCTTGACTGCACCTTTTCCTTCATGGTAAATCCTTTTGATGAAATCAACAAACGAGATATCAAGGTCTGGCCCAAACGAGATATCAGTCGCTCAGTGGCATTGCTTGAAAAAATATATTTCAATGCCTTAATATATTTGCAACCGTTTGGGTGGCTCTGCCCCTGTTTGTGAGATGTTTTTATTTGTTCTTATTTCTTGAATATTTGTTGTTATCACTTAAGCACTTCAGTGTGACAGATTGATCTATTTCCATTGGACTGCTCTAATTACCTATGGATTCTTCACCTTGTGGAAGGCAACCAATTGTAAACCAAGTATGAATTTTTTTGTGTGTTTTGACTTTATAGTCACCTAAAAGTCTTTTAATGTGCCAACGACACCTTATCAATCATAGTATTCTCAAGATATAATATATTTTGCACATTTGTTCTATGATTATGGTTATTATATATTTGTGATTGTATTATTCTGCCTCCACTATGATGCAACAAGCAATTTCTACACTGATCGAATTGGAATTCAACTATTAATGGAAGCTCGTTGTGGTACAAGTTGATTATGATTTATTGGGAAAAGCTTCATCTGAATTGTTCTGTATGGAAGTTTTTCTGTATATCTGTGTTAAGTACAATACTAGCTACAAATCAAAATGAATGTCTGAAATATTTTCATTAATTTGCATTTGAAGTATGTGTGTTGAGTACAATACTGGTGACAAATCAAAATGAAGGTCTTGAATATTTTCACCAATATACATTTGAAGTGCATGAGCTCTTAAAGTCCTGAGTGGAGCTCGAGCAGCTTCTTACTCCAGCCAAGTGCACTTATGAACCTTTTGCAACCTGTCTAGAACACTTGCTAAAATAGACAATCAGAGTCTAGAATATTCTCAATAATTCCCATTAGAAGTGTCTAAACAATTACTTAGTATAGCTATAGAAAACTGCCATTCCAGCCAAATTCAGTTATGAGTTTTTAATTTTTTAAGAGGCAGATTTCTTGCAATTGACTGGTTGTTATACTTGTTTTTTGCAGTTGATATCATCTTAGCACTTGAGTTTGATAAGACTGGTGAGCATCTTGCTACTGGAGATCGCGGTGGTCGTGTTGTACTCTTTGAGAGGACGGATGGAAAAGATGTAAGTTTTGAATAGAGATCACAATATGTGGTGGTATATTCATTCCAGTTTCTAGTATAGCCTTAACATTCTTTTGTTTAGACTCTAGAGTCTACACATATCCATTCTCATCTAAATTTGAGAGAATTTGTTACTTGTATTATTATATATATACATTCTTTAATTATAGCACTTTATCTTTTGAAGGGAGTTTGGTTGTCATGGCCATTGAATCAATAACATAACATTTATTTATAAATGTTTAATATTCCTTTGTTTAAAAAACTTTTTAGCTGCATTCTCGAAAAGAGATGGAGAGAATGGATTATCCTATTACAAGGCATCCTAAATTTTGTTACAAGACAGAATTCCAGAGTCATGAGCCTGAGGTATTCTTTTGCATTTTTTGTGTTTCTAATATATTTGTAGCATTATATTTAGTTCAACTTTGATAAGGATTGTTGTCCAAAGTCTTTTGTATATGCTCAGATCATCTGCTTTCCTGTTGCCAGTTTGGCTATTTGAAGAGTTTGGAGATAGAGGAGAAAATCAATAAGATCAGGTGGTTCCCATCAGCTAATGGTGCCCTATTTCTTCTTTCGACCAATGACAAAACTGTCAAATTTTGGAAGGTAATTACGGTGTGAGTTATTTTATTTAGTATTGGTAATTTTGTTTCTCTTTTGTTTTGTTTCCCTGCGAGATATGTGATTAAAATTTATTATTGGCATGTTAAGAAATTCATTTTATGTTCTGAATCTTTCAGACTCTTCTCTTTACCATTGTTTTCCTTGTCTTTAGCTTCCTTACATTACAATTTTCTCAATAACTTGTAAGAATTGGGTCAACTTTAGAAATGATTTTGAAGGAACTAATAAACTTATTTAACTACAAAATCCAGGCTTCCATTTACGGTCAAAACTCCTAGGTGCCTAAAATGCCCATATATATATATTTTAAAAACTACAGAGAGCGTCGCTATAGCGACGGCTTGCCGTGGAACTTTGTGACATCTTTCCCTCGATATAGAGACGTCTAACCGTCGCAGGTATTGGGGTTTTTCTTTTTCATTTTAGGAAAGGCCGTCGCAATTGTGACGTATTCTCATCGATATAGCGACGTCCGACCGTCGCAAGTATTGGAGTTTGTCTTTTTCATTTTAGGAAGGGCCGTCGCAATTGTGACGTCTTCCCGTCGCTATAAAGACGGACTACCCATGGAAATATACACACAACGAAATAGAACATCGTCGGTCTTGCCACGCAATTAACGGGTCGTCGCTATTGTGATGAAATTGTTGCCACGGGAAAAAAAAGACTTAGACGTGGCAATTTCCATGCTTCTCCGTGGAAATTGCCACGTTTTGGCCGTGGCAAAATTGATCACCTGTACTAGTGTGCCTTTCCTTGGTTAAATGGACATGCAGTATGCAAAGGGTGAATAAGCCTTGTTGTTGGGCCCTATAGTTTTCTAATATTTACTCATAAATTCAGGCTTAAGGGTGGGTGTTAGAATAATCAACCCATAATTACCTACCTTAGACATTAATTAAATCATTTTTGTCTTATTTACCTAGTCTCATATATTCCACTCTATGCTAGTTGCCTTCTACATGTCATAGAATTCAACACTTGCTAAAACTGATTCATGGAGTGCTTAGGAAACCACCTGGAAACCATATTTATCATGTCTGCTTTATTCCAAATCCTCCAAAGCGCATATCTGCTTTTTCTGTAAAGCTACCTGTTTTATTGAAAATTAAGGCAAAAGGGAAAGCAAGACTTGGTGTAGTTGACTTGTTCTTTTCCCACATCATCCTCCATCCTTTTCTCCTAATAAAAGCATGTATGATTTGTATTTCCATCCCTTGTTAGCTTTCCTACTTGACTTTTCCAATTCGTGAGCATCCTAGTGGATTTGGAAACTGCTTTATGCACCTATGGGGGATTTGATTAGATTTAGTAAGCCTAATTTTTTACTATTTCGAATGGCATCCTTATGCATTCAAATCTCTCATGTAATTATATATTTCAGCAACCTATTACTTTAGAAGGTTGGATATTGTACACTTATTCAATACAGATTAGTGTTATGCTCCAATTTCAGTCTCCTTTGATGTTAATTTTGCATGTTTGATTAGAAATTTTGTGAGTGTAATTGTTCTATCACTTGGGTTCAATTTCCACAACAGGTCCATCAGACCATTGATTTCTCTTTGGTTCAGTGCATGTCAAAGAAGAAGGGCCACAGTGAGGGGACCTGATAAATGGGTCGCACTGAAACATGCAACAACTGGCCATGATGTCAAGGGAACATTATTTGATATCCCTCCTGACTGCACCATTGGTCAAATGCTTAGAATCAAGGATTTTAAGCTAGAGGTTGTAGTTCCTTATGTATACGATGGGTTTATTGGAGCGTGGGGCATGTTTCCCCACCATGAACAGGTCCCACTATACTTTGCAAAAAACATATATGCATATTTTGTCCTGGACATGCACCCTGATTACACCAGCACACCCTCGAGCTTCTATGGTGCTAGTGGGGGATGCATTCATGCACGTCCTGGGTCTAGGAGAGACCTTGGAGCTCATCCAGAGCTATATCCTTTGGTAGGTCACCCAAGCAGGTCCATGCTTAGGACAAATGATGTAGCTGGGTCATCCCAACTATCTTATGAGGAGCGGAGTGCATTGGCAGAGGCAACACGCATGATGATGCATGGTACCATGATGGAAATGAAGGAATAGAGACACAGAGCACCCACTATACCTGCAGAGCCTGAGATATAGTGGGTGACAGATGATGTTCTGAATGTTCTTGATCACAACAAACTGATGCATTATGCTATCATGGCCTGTGATTCATATTTTAGACTGCATCATAGATGCAGACCTCGAACGATGGGATAGGTATATCTTTATTATCATCATTTGATTGTCATAATTGCAATGTATTCTCAAATGAATCATTTTTTAACTAATAATTTGCTTTGTGTTAGACCTCCATGCAGGAGCCTAGTTTCATGGAGGTCCTTTTTGGCAATGATGCATCTATTCGAGGTCCCGCTTCAGTTCCTCCTGCCCACGTCTATGAGGTATGTGGTAACTGTCATCCTCGATTGGAAGTTCTAAATGAGTCAATTGTTGAACACGTAATATTTTGGTATAATCTAACTTTCATCATTTATCTTGCTCATATTGTATAGGATAGAGGCAAGGGCATTGGATAGGATACTACACAGCCCTACTCGAGTCCTAGTTATGGCACACCAATCGAAGAGGTACTAGTTATTTATGCTTGAATTGTTTGCATTTTTCTATTCATATTATAATTTACATGTTGAAATTGTAATTCTCAAGTTCAAATTGTAATTCATTAATGTAACTATTTTCCTGTCATGTGGAAATAGATGCAGAAATAGGAAGCTGTAGATGAGGGTGTTGAATCCTTCGTGATGTTTACGGATGAGTGGATAGCTGCTCATCAGCCTAGTCTTAATGAAGGATCATCTCAGCAACCCATCCTCCCAAACCTGACACTCAACTCGAGTGAGGGGAGTTCATAGATAGATATGTTTCATATATATATTTAATTTTTTGTCACATTCTACATATAACTTAAATAGGTGTTATGTAACTGACTTGTAGAGTTCATAGTTTTAACTTCTGCAGTTCTCGTACCTGGACAATTTTCTTCGTGATGCGCATAGTCTAGGTGGCGATAGTGGCCATGATGGTTGATATCTCAATCAATGGCGTGGGAGTGATTTGTAGGCTGTTATTTGTGGACGTTATTATTTTG
>LPNX010657834.1:1381644-1407662 GCA_001517045.1 Pseudotsuga menziesii | reverse complement strand
TTATATATATGTGAGTCTATATTATCAAAATATAATTCATTTACATGTGAGGCTATATCATCAAATTATAAAATTCATTACAAGTATGTGAGGTTATGTGAAGCTAATGGATATATGCATATTCATTTAGAGCTAGAGATATTATGCACTGTATAATTATATATATTCATTAATCATTCTTTAATTTCATTGGACAAGTAGAACTACTCATACTATAATACACTTACTTCAAGTATATGTAATTTAGTGTAGTGGTTTTAAACATTTTTTCAATTCTTTCACAACACATACCATTGTTTCATAGTTGTACACAAGTGGTTTTAGAAGGTTCTATATATACATGCACATGCACATGTACAATGTATATAAGTTTATGAATTAATTACAAAATTATAATTAAATTCTAAACAATTTAATATATATATGTGTGTGTGTGTGTGTGTGTGTGTGTGAGAGAGAGAGAGAGAGAGAGAGAGAGAGATTTATGAACTACAGCACTATGAAATTGAATATATGAATATGCAATTTATGAAATTATATATTCATATATGTAATAAAAATTAAACAATTTACATACAATTATGAATGCATATATATGAGTTCATACATGCACATACAATGTATGTTTAAGTTTATGAATTAATTACAAAATTATAATTAAATTCTAAACAATTTAACATGTATATATATATAAAAATTATGAACTAGAACACTATGAAATTGAATATGCATGAAATTTACATAAAATTATGAATTCATACACATGCACATACAATGTATATAATTTTATGAATTAATTAAAAAATTACAATTAAATTCTAAACAATTTAACCTATATATGTATAAAAATAATGAACTGGAACACATTGAAATTGAATATATTCATGAATATGCAATTTATGCAATTGTATGAAAATGTGAATATGAAATTATAAAATTTACATACAATTATGAATACATATATATGAATTCATACATGCATATACAATGTATATAAATTTATGAATTAATTACAAAATTATAATTTTAAATTCTAAACAATTTAACATATATATATATATATATATATATAACACTATGAAATTGAATATATGAATATGCAATATGAAATTATATGAATATGTAGATACTAAATTATATAATCTCTTTCTCATGTCATGCCCATGTTGGAAACTTGGGGATCTTTAGTCTGGTCGAGTTCTGTTGGTGGGACGAGTCGTGGGTGATCCGGACAAGGACCTATATAGCTGTTGATCCGACGATTGTAGATCCTAGTGTTGAATGCCCCAGATTCGGGGATAAACCATATTTTTCTTTTTACACCTACTACCGAATTTAGCTTTACACCGTACCTCCGATTTAGCTAGTCACATTAGGCAAATAACAACCAAGTGCAGATTGACAAATGAATAAGTATTATGAACAAGTGTTGCTTGACAAACCATTAGGTAAGACAATGGCAAAATGAAGAAACAGGATGCCATTATTCAGAGCACTTCAAAATCTCTTTTTGGAACCCTAGCGTTACATACAATTATAAATACATATATATTCATACATGCACATACAATGTACATATAAGTTCATAAATCAATTACAAAATTACAGTTACAAAATTATAATAAATTCTAAACTTGATTTAACATGTATATATATAAAAATTATGAGCTAGTTTAGTTCACTATGAAATTAAATATATGAATATGCAAATTATTAAATTATGTGAATATGAAATTATACAATTTACATACAATTATGAATACATATATATGAATTCGTACATGCACATACAATTTATATAAGTTTATGAATTATTTAAAAAATTATATTTACATTCTAAACAATTTAACACACTAGTATATATAAATTATGAACTAGAACACTATGAAATTAAATATATTATGCAATCTGAAATTATATGAAAATATGAATGAATTATATGAACTATATCACTAGGAAAAAAAATTATAGTTATGAATATGAAATTGCATAACTTTTAAATTATACCAATATTGTTAACAATGGCATTTCATTCTCCCATCATAGGTTGATTTGCAACTTATTCTCCTCTCAAGATTGCTCTTTTTTTCATCTTTATTTCTCCATCTTTCTCTCGTATTTCTTTGGTGTTGCTTTGATTCCTAGTAGATATTTTACTTCGATGCTTTTTGCTTCCCATTGTGATCAAGATCAACAATCCAAATTCACACCTACAACAACATGTAAACACAATAATACACAATGCTAAATTTGCAGTAGAACACAAGCATTGTTTCAAATAGGTTATCCAATTGAGAATGATAAAATTAGTAAGATGTTTATGTTTTATCTTTATATAGAATTTATTTAGGAATTCAGGTGAGAAATGGTGTTAGGGAGGTAGTTGAAATGAAATTAATTCCATCAATGCTTAACTTCATTCCCGACCACTTTTGTATGAATTTTTAACAAAAACGAGACCACAATCAAGGTATTACCTCGATCGAGCTTTGGTTAAAACCTTGATCGAGGTATTTTAAAACCTCAATCGAGCTCTAGAGCTTGATCGAGGGCCTGAAAAACAAGGATTTATCCCTCTTACAGGAAAATCAATGTTTCTCTGTGTTTTCTAGTGGTGTAAATGCTGCCATCCATGGCACACAACTGAACGGACTTCATACCGATAGATTAATCATCGAATGCTCTATCCATTGAGGTATCATGCATGTGTCTTGTCATTCATATGTTTTTTTTTAAATTAGTTCTAAAAATTACACTTAGAAAACCTTCCAACAACTTCGAAGCATCTCAAAGAAAAATACACATCCAAAATTTTTGGAAAAATACACAGCCCACCAATCGACGCGTTGTCTTCAAAAGGGTATCTTTGGTTTTTCATTTTTTTTAAAATAGTGAAAAAAATATGGGATGGACACACATGTGTATAAAATGATGCTGAAATCATATGTGGTCACTTTCAAAAAATAATAAATAATTGTATATTGTGAAATAAATTAACAAAAAAATATGTAGACCAAAATGCAATTTGTGTAGATCATGCTCGTATATTTTTTTTAATTATTAATGTAAGATTGAATTATTGGGGTTGGACATGAGCCCCTTATTAACTTCTTCAAATTTTTAAGGTCACGCAATTCATTAAATGCAAAATTTCACACATTAAATGACATCGGAATATGTTTAAAAAATATCATTGGGAAGGAAACATAATATTCTACAATTTTGTTTTTTACTGCAAGTCGAAATTCACATGGAATATATGCATTTGGATGGCTTCTATCTAGCACATGAGTAAAAAATCAGGTTTTCATCACCAAATTTGGCCAAAAAGTGTTACCCACCTTCATGGAAACACCCTTGATTTAACCCTTTTTATTTAACTTGGGTATTTTTAATACTTTAACTTAGAAACATTTAACTAGTTCCTATTTAGACCTTTGTAGGTATTATACTATTTAATTTTTCTCTTAGTAATAATAATAATAAATGGAGCTTCTCCTTCTTTCTTTCATTATTAATATTATTACTATGTGTATTCTTTATACATAACATGTATAAAATATATAATAATATAATATTTGTTTAACATGTGTTTTTGGGTATCATATACTATGATCCCTAGACTTATGCCACTTTCTTCATTAAGGTCATTAGGTAGATGGTTGGGTCTACTAGGATAGGCAAATCTAAACATCCTTTCATGTTGGATTACCTCGTATAACATGTTAGTTCTTTAGTACTTGATGGGAATACATAAAGTTGAAATTTCATTTAATCACTTATAAATAAGTCTGATGAGATCAATATTTTTCTTGATTTGTTTTCACTTGAGAATCATTAATTCTTTTCAGTAACTCCAATCTCTTACCAGATCCCATACTCAATGCTAAAAACAGGGAGTTACAAAATTTGTGCAATTCTAGAGCTCTTCGCTTAACACTAGTGCTAGGATGTACTTGTACAATACACTTAGGGATACAATGGCCAAGGATCCGATGTTCCATAGATTATGCTCAAATTCAACATGGAATGCTCCAAGGCTTATTCCCAACACTTCCAACTTATCTTTTCATGTGTTCCAGAGCTTCACGCTCAACACAAATATAAATACTCATGTGCTCCGGAGCTTCTCGCTCAACACAACATTAATTACTCATGTGCTCCAGACCTCCTTGCTCAGCACAAAACATCTCAGTAATCACGTGCTTTAGGGTCCACGCCCAACACAAGCAAGCATATATATATCATCAACAATTGGCTTATGCCCAATATATAAAACAAATTATCATGTTCATATGAAGTGGGGTCTTCGACCCAATATATCAAAATAAAACATCAAGATAACATCTTAATCAATAGGCTCATGCCTATAAGTGTTAGGTCTAAAATTTGGGATATTACATCCCTCCCTACTTAGAACAACACTGTCCTTAGTGTTCTAGGGACTCAGAATGACATCAGGAACCAAGGCAGGGTAATCCTTTCTCATGGTGGCTTCATTCTCCCAAGTAGCCTCATCGGCTTCGAAGTGCTTCCATTGCACTTTCAACTAGACTATTGTGCACTTCTCTTGGCCAATATATGAATAGGTTTAGGGGAAAAATCCCCTTCACGTTCAACCTGTAATAAGGACCAATCAATTACATGTTTAGTATCATAAACATATTTCTTTAATAATGACGCATGGAAAACAATATGGACACTTATGTGTGCGGGTAATGCTAGTTCATATGCCACTAGCCCTCTCTTGGCTAGTATTTCAAAAGGTCCACAAAACATAGGTGCTAAATTTCCGCACCTCCCCAAGCTCAATGAGCTCCATTTTGCTCTTACTTTCAAGTAGACATGGTCACCTATTTGATAGTCTATCTTTTCTTTTCTGATCCGCGTAAATTTTCTGGTGGTCTTTTGCTTCTTCGAGTTTCACCTAGACCTTGGTAACCAACTATTCCAAGTCCATTAATAAATTAGGCCCTAACATGAGCCAATCTACTGGGCTGTCCCAAGTAACCGGTGTTCTACACTTACATCCACAAAGTACCTTAAAGGGACTCATCTTGGCGGAAGTCTAATACTTGTTATTATACGCAAACTCTGCAATATGCAGGTAGTCTTCCCACTTAGTGGGTTTGTTCATGACATACATCTAAGCATGTCCTCAACAATCTAGTTTACCCTTTATGTCTGCCCATCTGTCTATGGGTGATAAGTAGTACTAAAGTTCAACTGCGTCTCTAGTCCGGAGAATAAAGATCTCCAAAAAATTTTGGTAAAATTTGTATCTCGGTCTGAGATGATTTCCTTGGGTATCTTGTGCAATCTAAATATCTCCTTCAAGAAGATATCGGCAATGTGTATTGCCTTGTAGTTCGACTTCACTGGAATGAAGTGTGCTGCTTTTGACAATTTGTCAACTACTACAAAGATAGAATCATTTTGTTTCTTACTTTTCAGTAAACCCATGATAAAATCCATACTAATGACCTCCCACTTCCATTCCAGAATGGGTAAAGGATGCAGCGATCCCGAAGGATGTTGATGCTTAGCTTTGACAGACTAACATTCCTGACATTTTGCAATAAACATCGCAATGTCGGATTTTAACTTAGGCTAGAAAAAGTGTCTCTTGACAGAAGATATCATTTTTTGATATCCTGGATGCCCTGAGTAGGGTGCCCAATGAAATTTCGTGAGGATGCTGGACCAAATGTCCCCTCCTTTCGAAACGTACAATCTCTCCTTAGACCATAGCAGTCTCAATTCATCTACCTTGTACTCTTTTTGTTGTTGAAACAATGTGTCCTCTTGGACTTTCTTAAGGATTTCTACATAGAAAGGGTCAATTTTGTTGGCCGTTCTAATCCTCTTGTGCAAATTTGCATCATTTTGACTTAAATTCAGCTCATATATCATATGAGTTCATCAACTCAAAGCATCAACAACCTTTTTCTCTTTTCCCTTAATATGCTTTAGCTCAAAATGGTACTCACTAAAGAAATCCAACCACCTAGCATTCCTCGCATTCAGATCCTGTTGTTCGATTAAATACTTCAGAATGATATTTTCTTTCTTCATCAGGAATTTCCTTCCCATCAAGTAGTGCCTCCACATCTTCAAAGCATGGATAATGGCTGCTAACTCAAGATCGTGTGTGGGGTAGTTTTTCTCGTGCTCTTTTAACTTTCGTGATTCATAACAAATCGCATGATCGTTCTGCAAGAGGACTCCTCCAAGTCCTTCCATGCTTGCATCTATGCAAACAATGAAATCCCTGTCGAGATCTGCAATTCGCAGTATCGGTGCAGTCATCAAAAGATGCTTAATATTTTGAAACTTTCCTTGTACTTGGTCATCCATAAGAACTTATTTTATTTCTTTTTCAAAGCCATCATGGGACAAGCTATTCTCGAGAAGTTCTCAATGAAATTTCAATAATATTCGACTAATCCCAAAAAGGACCTAATGTTAGTGACACTAGTAGGGGTAGGCCAGTCTTCGATGGCTCTAATATTTTCTGGGTCCACAGCTATCCCTGTCTCGGAGATAATATGACCCAAGTACTGTATCTCTAGTTTGTAAAAATAACACTTACTAAACATAATGTAAAGCTCGTGTTCTCGTAACATTCGTAGTACTATGCAAAGGTGTTCTTCGTGTTCCTCTTTACTCTTAGAGTAAACTAGGATGTCATCTATAAAGACCAAAACAAATTTATCCAAATACTTACTGAATATACTGTTCATCATACACATGAAGTTTGTGGGTGAATTGGTTAACCCGAATGACATCACTACAAACTCGTAGTTCCCGTACCTTGTACAAAAGGAAGTTTTGTGAATATCCTCGTCGTGAATCCATACCTGATGGTACCTGGATCACAGGTCAATCTTTGAAAATATTTTGGCTCCTCCTACCTGATCGAACAAGTCATCAATCCTAGGGAGTGGGTATTGGTTCTTGATAGTCATTTTGTTAAGATGACAATAATCAATGCACATCTGCACCATAGCATCCTTTTTCTTTACAAGCAGTATCGATGCTCCCCAAGGGGACACACTTGGTCAGATATACCCTTTTTCTATCAATTCTTGCAATCGGAGTTTGAGTTCCACCAATTCTAGTGCACTCATGCAGAAAGGGGATTTGGAATTTGGAACTGATCCTGGTGTCAGTTCGATGGAAAATTCTAATTCTTATTTCAGAAGTAATCCTGGGATTTCCTTAGGAAACATGTCCTTGAATTCTACAAGAAAGATAAAGTCCTCTATGCATTGTTCTCTCTCAGATTCTATGTCTTTGATGTTTACTGCAAACAATTTGCAGCCTTTCCTAACACATTTCTTTACTTGTAAAGTAGATATTTTGCTTACAGAAAATTTCTTTCGAATGCCTTGAGTCTTCACTTGATTCCCTTGGTTATCTATACACAAGATTGACTTGTGTAAGCAATCGAGCATGACATGGTGTTGCTCCAACTAGTCCATGCCAATAAGTATATCATACAATCCTAATGGTAGGATGCTCAGGTTTACTTTCGTTAGAAAACCATTCAGGTTTACCTCACAGTCTTTAACTATTTTTGAAACTTTCCATTTCGTACCTGTGGCTAACTGAACCAGACAAGGTTTATCATGTTTTACTTTGCCCAGTTTGCATACATAAAAATTTTTAGGAGAAACACAGCTCCGACAAGCGTTGGGGTCAATAAGTATTGAAATAGAAGTCTTCAAGATCTTACCTTCTATCTCAACCATGGTAGCTTGATGGTCTTCTTTTCAGCCATCCAAAGCTGCATAAATCTGTAGGGTTCCTACTATGTCCTCTATGGTTAGTTCTTCTTGTAAGTTGTGCAAGACCCCATTGGTCTTGTTCTTAAAATATCCGACATAATGAGGCCCACTGCATTTCCAGCACTTGATCAGTATCAGGGTAGCATTGGCTCCCCCAGCTGCTACTGGTTTGTTAGCATTTGGAGCTGGTACGTATGGTTTCGTACCTGATTTGTTGAAGTTCTTGTTCACTGGAAAACTGTTGTTTTGTTTCCTATACGGGAGTGGGTTAAAACCTGGTTTACGATTATCAGAGAAGTTCTTAGACCTGTCTCTGATTCTTTTCATGTTCTCTTTCCTTAGTTGTCCATGCTCATAGCAGAGCATAGCTTTGTGCAATGTGGTTTTCAAGGTTTTAGGAATGTTGAACTCAATTCTTTCTTGAAAGTTGGGAGGAAGACATCCTAAAAATTGCTAAATTTTTTACCTTTTCATCCTTGATGTATGGTACATAATCTAATAAATCTAGAAATTTGTTAATAAAAGCATCCATAGTCATGGATCCCATACATATCTCATGAAACTATTTCACTTTTTGCGACGAACCTTTTCTATTAGCTCATCTTTTTTGGTGTGTTTCAAATCTCTCCACCATCTCGTTGCTTTCCCATTTAAATTATAGATGGCAAGTCGAGCCTTCATCTCGCTTGAGTAGTTATGAACTCAGAAATATTTGGTCATGCCCAACAGCCATTCTTCAGCTTTCTCCCCCGTGTTTACTTCACCTTCATAGGTCGGGGCTCTTATTTTTCTAAACTCCCCCTGAAGATTGTCATCACTTCTTTTTTTCTTTCTCCATGGAGAAACAGATCCATCACTGGTAGGACTGTGATGATCTCCTTCTAGAGCTTCAAAGGTATGTTCCTCTTTCTCTTCTTTGCTTGGGATGCTGGCCCATTTATGGTAAGGTTCCCTTTTGGACCTGTTTATGGAATGAGTGGGTTTCCTCTGCAGGCTTCCTCCAGTCAAATTTCTCAATAATGTTTCATTAATGGCTTGATGTTCCTTTCTCTCATTCAGACTATCTTCTCTGAAACTTTGAAATTATTCTTGAAGACTGTGTATGGTCTTCAAAATATCAGAATTCAGTTCCACCAAGATTTCTGCTTCCTGGGTGGGGGTGTTCATCTTTCCTTGTCGGCTGGCATCTTCTTCAGTGTTCATGATTTGAACTGTTCTAAAAAATTCATGTATTTGCAAAATTTTTAATAACACAAAATTTTTTTGTTAGTTAACAATATTTAAAAACATACTTTATTTTCTTTGCAACGAATGTTTGGTATGCCCATTAGTCTCTTAATGTTGTAACTGGGCTCTAATACCACTTGTAGTGTTCCAAAAAATTGAAAAAGAATAAAAATTATTAGGCTAGTTAAAACTACCTATTCTGGACATTATTGAACTTGTTGAATGTGTCGTACTCTATTGTATTGTTGATTTTTTGTAAGTTGTTCTTACGTCCTACTTCCTTACTTTCAGTTATGATTATTACTATGTTTACTTATAATGTCATAATGTTGATTACTACGCTATTCTTATAGTTGTGCATTGTTATGTATGTTAGATACTTTGATTATATACTTCATTGTTATTTTACATGTGCTTACCATTATATACATGGTTCTAACTTAACTTTGTTTTTTGAACCAAAGTGGGTGGAGTGGCGAGACTAGTTCTCCCATGTAACTGTCTGAGAGGTAAAATTTTCTACTTGTCTAGTGAGCTTACTTAATTCTGTTGAATTAATGCACTCTTATCATATTTACAAGCAGGGTACTTAGCTACGTAAAACTTGTTACGGAGTGTTGAACGTTTGATCGCTAGTACTCGTACATGCAACTAGTGACATCTACTAGTTGTTATTATTGTTCTTTATAGACTTGTGTTAGTGACTAGGTCAATAACACACCTATTATTGTATGACACAAACTTGGTATTTTAATGGCACTTATTATTCATGGTGTAATTGCTATCAACTGTTAATACCCTAGTATTTTTGTAACATATGTTTAATTTCTGAAAAGCAATAACATATGCTTTCATTTTATGCTTTTAAAGGTTCATAAATCTTTTGTTAAAAACAAAACTTGGCTTTATGCTTAACAACATACCATGGCATATTGCATATGCCATGGTCTTACGCTTAGAGCCTAAAGAGTTCGATGAGAATAGTCCTAAGGTGTAAAACCTATCGTATGCAATGTAAGTGATAACTTAAGACTTGTATTAAACTTGGGGTGGCAAAATTATAACATAGTTCATGGACTATGCGAATATGGTTTGGTATGCATTTAATGGTGTCTAGGGTGGCACCTTCAATGCACCTTGGGAGAGGTGGCGGGAAAGCTTAGGGATTGGCACAAGCATTCACTTGTCCTTTCACATTCCTTCGTTGATTCTCTCGGCTCTGGTTTGGTTTGAAGGAGAGGGTTTCGATGAATTGTCGACAGGTATGGTCATGGTTTAGATTTGCATCATCGTTTGATTATTTTAACTCGTTCTTATCTCATGATTCTCACCGTGTTATTTCCGGTGTGCTTGCATGTTACAGGGGAGGCGAGGGAAAACTTGGTTCGTCTCTTTAGGGCAAGGCAATAAGAAACGCCATACCATTACAGTAAGCCTGTTGCACAAGAATTCACTTATCCCTCTTGGCTTCATGGTCGTGCCTGATTTGTTACTCGTTGATGGATGAAAAAATGCTTGAGTCTATTTTTGTTATGTATACATTTGGGTTTTAGGGTTTCGAGTGTGTCTGGAAGAGCTCTGCATTTTTTGCAGCGACAGACTTGGGATTTTTTATGGGGTTTCGATGGCCTCCAAGCTTGAGCTTATAAAGATTTGGATTTGTAATATTATGGTGCTGTTAGCAGCGATGGGATCCTTGGTGCTTTTGACAGGCTCTCTGTGTATTGTATAAATGATGTTTTGATTTATGATAAAAGTCAGTGCAGCACCATTGCTTGCAATGGTGCCATGGCCAATGGAATCGAATGTGTAAACTTGATTATGGATTTATAAGACTGTTTATAAATGTATGTTGCGTTGATGTCATTCTATTCCTATGTTTTGATTTCATGGTTATTATACCTATGTTTTGTATGGAATTTGCCTTCGTTCATTATATTAGTTAAGTGAATGACTAAACAGGCAACGTTGATGGCTTTTGAGGCCACGCGGTGAATGGCGTTGGCACTCACCATCATAGTTGCAATAGCATAGATGGGTGCATACTTACTGTTTTATTATTTAATGTGTATTTAAAACAATTGCAAAGAAGACCGTGGGTGTAAACCCTGCGTGGGAAAACTTTGTTGTAGGTTGTTTCGTTGATAGGGTTAAGCATTGAAATAGTTATTTTTAGTTTGATGTTGATTATTTATGGGGCTAAGGCCATGGATTACAATGTATGTGAAATGTAAGGGTCTTACGACCTCTATTTAAAGAATTAGTTTAATGTTTACAGCCGGCATACAAAATTTTGTATAGAGTGGCTTTATAAAATGTAGAAAGACTCTACAAGATTCGATCCTGGGTTGTTGTAGATTATAATGAGGTTTTATAAATTGATTACTGTGTATTGAATGTTCTTGGGGTTTTTTAATATAATGGGTGTTGTGTTTTATGGTATGCGAATTGGAATTTGAAATGTCCATAGGATTCGATCCTGGGATTTCTTGTTTAAGTATATAGCTTGTAAATTAACATTGCAATGATACTGTGGTTATTATTACATGGTTATTGTAGGTATTATTACGACATGCGATTTATGTTTATGTGGATTTTAATATTATAGGGTTGGAATTGTTATTTAAGCCACAACTTCATAATGTTAATAAAGTTATTATTGTTTATACTTCATATAAGTAACTACTATAGATAGTATAAATCGTGGACCATTTGTAGGGCCTTGATTACTTGGTCTGTTAATTGGTTTATGATAATGCTTATTTATACAAACCTAGAAAAGATCTTCGATGGTTCTTATCTTAGTTCTAGTATTTGATGTTTATAATTTATTCTTCGATTGAAGATAGTGTTGATAGATTAGAATTATATTTCTATTTTATACCTGACACTATATATATATATATAGTATACTGGTTAGTTTCTTGTTATTATAATTTGTAAATGGTAGTTAAATCTAGGTTTTAATTTAAGCTTAGATATGAACTAGTATTTTATTTAAACATGGCTCTGCTGACAATATGAAATCTATCAGTAGAGTAAATAGGGAAATAAACAGCTAGGTATATTAATTTGATATAATTCTTAGTTTGTAAGAAAACAATATTAAAATAGTAAAAGACAATAAAGAAGTAAAACCTAAAAAAATACCAAACCCTTGATAATCTTGAAACATGAATTAAATTACAGCCTAGGGTTATACTTAAAAATGTAAACCCTAAAATAATTTGACAAAAACCAAAGCACATAGGGTTAGAAAATATTGTGTAAAGATTTTCCTAGTCTAGCTAGCGCTTATTCTAGAAAATGAAATAGGTAGTCCAGAACCTCATACCTATAAATTGAAGCTCCTTTAATGGTTGAAATCTGCACACTCAAATAAACAACATTATCAATTCGTAGGCAGATCTGACCTCTGTATTAGATGACTGAATCACTTGGGAACTACCATGTTCCACCCAACCATGACCCAGAACCATTCCTGGTTTCAATCCAGATCCCATTGAGCTAGTTCCAACATGCAAGTAGCTTAGAGATCCTAAGATGAGGTTTCCTTAACTGGTATATCAGGTCTGGATCAGTTCTCCTTCTTCCTCTCAGGGAAATGTTCTCCAAGAACTCTCTCTCTTGAGAATTAGCATGAAGAATAATGGCTCCAAAAAGATAGATTAGGTCCCCAAGCCTCTCTTTGGATTGGGACTTTATAGACAGACTTTTCAGTCAAAGGGGCAGTTAAATCAAGAAACCCTTGATTTCTTGATTTAACCCTTTTTATTTAATTTGGGTATTTTTAATACTTTAACTTAGGAACTTTTAACTAGTTCCTATTTAGACCTTTATAGGTATTATACTATTTAATTTTTCTCTTAGTAATAATAATAATAAATGGAGCTTCTCCTTCTTTCTTCCATTATTAATATTATTACTATGTTTATTATTTATACATAACATGTATAAAATATATAATAATATAATATTTGTTTAACGTGTGTCTTTGGGTATCATATACTATGATTCCTAGACTTATGACACTTTATTCATTAAGGTCATTAGGTAGATGGTTAGGTCTACTAGGATAGGAAACTCTAAACATCCTTGCATGTTGGATTCCCTCATATAACATGGTAGTTCTTCAGTACTTGATGGGAATACATAAATTCGAAAGTTCATTTAATCATTTATAAATAAGTCTGATGAGATCAATATTTTTCTCGAGTCGTTTTCAATCAGGAATCATTAATTCTTCTCAGTGACTCCTAGCGCTTACCAGAGCCCATACTCAACGCTAAAAATAGGGAGTTACAAACTTTATGCAATTCTAGAGCTCTTCGCTCGACACTAATGCTAGGATGTACTTGTACGATACACCTAGGGATACCATGGCCAAGGATCTGATGTTCGAGAGCTTATGCTAAACATCAACATGGAAGGCGCCAGGGCTTATTCCCAACACTTCCAATGTATCTTTTCATGCGTTCCATAGATTCATTCTCAACACAAATATAAATACTCATGTGCTCCAGAGCTTCTCGCTCAACAGTACATTAATTACTCATGTGCTCCAGAGATCCTCGCTCAGCACAAAACATCTCATCAATCATGTGATTCAGGGTCCACGTCCAACACAAACAAGCATATATATATCATCAACAATTGCCTTATGCCCAATATATAAAACAAATCATCATTTTCATATGAAGTGGGGTTGTCGACCCAATATATCAAAATAAAACATCAAGATAACATCATAATCAACAGCCTCATGCCTATAAGTGTTAGGTCCAAACTTTGAGATATTACAATATGTCACTACGAGGGGGTTCAAAGCTTCCCTTGTACGTTACAACATGGGCGCGTTCAAAACCCCCCTTGTAAGTTTATATGAGGGGGGTTCATAACCGCCCCCAAAGTTTTGTAAAAAGTTTTATGCGGGGTTTCGAACTTCATCCATAGGTACCAATAAGGGGGGTTTATAACCTCCCCCAAAGGTTTGTAGAGAGTTTTAGAGGGGGTTTCAAACCCACTCATTAGGCACCTACGAGGGGGGTTTATAACTGCCCCCAAAGGTTTGTAAAGCGTTTTAGGGGGGGTGGGTTGACCCGCCTCGGTAGGTACCTATGAGGGGGTTTTAAAACCACCCCCAAAGTTTTGTAATAAATAATTTTGAGGGGGTTTTTGAACCACCCCCGTAGGTACTTACGATGGTGGTTTGTAAATAATTTAGGGGTGATTTCGAATCGCCTTCATATGTACCTACGAGGGGGTTTTGTAACCACCCCCAAAGGTTTGNGGGGGGGGGGGTTAGAACTGCCCTCAAAAGTCACTTTTGGGGGTTTTTTAGAACCACCCCCAAAATTCACTTTTAGGGGAAGTTTTGATCTCTTCAAGAGATTCCCCTAAAAGTAAAAAAATTTAGCGTCAGTGCTATTAGGGGCATTTTTGTAAAGACCACCTCCAAAGCAAAAACTACCCCCAAGAGTGAATTTTGGAGGTGGAAGACAACCACCCCTAAAGGTCAATTTTTTTGTAGTGCTTGATCAAGGTTTAGATACCATGTTAGAGGGTTTAACCTAAATCAAGGGCCTCTTCAATCTCTCTATCAAGGAAATTTAAAAACCTCGATCGAGTTATATTGAGCTAATAGCTTGATCAAGGGCCTTAAAAAGAGGCCCATGTCCCTTTTCCCTACAGAAAGGAAATTTTGTTTGCATTTCAAGGTATTAAACTATGTCATTAAATGCACATTAATGGGTGGACTTTATACTATTTTATTTTTCAACGAATCCTCTATCCATGGACATATAATTTATGAATTTTTATTTTTGTATGTTAGTCTTTTTTAAATTTCTGCTAAATCATACCCTAAAAAACCTTGTCAATGACTTTAAATGATCTCAAAGATAAATAAAAAAACATTCAAAATACACATAAAAAAATTTGAAAAAATATACAAGCACTACATCAGTGCATCCTCTTCAAAAGGGTTTTTTTTTTTGCAAATTAAGTAAACAATCAAAATATTTGGCGCAAACACACACATGCATGCAAAATGTGACTAAAATATTCACTAGTTAGTTTCAAAAAATAATAATAAATATAATTTTTCGAGAAAACATAAAAGATAAATATGTACACACTAGTGCCTTCTTTCTAGATCATGTTCACATATTTCATTATTTTAAATTATTAATTTAACACTAAATTATTTTGCACACACACAAGCCACTTGTTAATTGCTTTTCAAATTTTTAAGGACACATGTTTCATTAAATGAAAAATTGACACATTAAATGACATTGGTATGTTTAAAAAAATATCATTGGAAAGCCAATATAATTCTCTGCATTTCATTTTTAACTACATGTCAGAATTCATAATGAAATATGAGTTTCAATGCATTCAATTTAACACATGGGTAAAATTTCCATTTTTCCATTTTTCATTGACATATTTGGCCAAAAAGAGTTACCCATATTCATGGAATCACTCAGAGGATAAATCTATGGATCGGTGGAAGAAATTCCTTCTTCCACATCTCATTCTGTAATTATATCTTCTCTCCACCACCTAAAATTCCTGCACTCACTTCTTCTAGAAGCCTTCAGTTTCTCCTAAAACCTCCTTGGTGTGTTATGACATTTGTCTTGTCCACCTATTTCCATTATTGTTTCATTTAATGTTGCAACTACCCTCTCAATAACTTCTTCTTTCTTGCACTTGGATCTTTCAGTTGGTCAGCATTTCAACCAAAACTCTTTGTCCTCTTCATGGGTAGCCTACAGTGACATCCTTGACTCAAATTGTAATCAACTTACCAATACATTTGAGATTGTTGAACATAAAAAATATTTTGAGCTTGTATTAATCTTTCATATGTATCTCAACTAACTTCCATGTTACCTTTCTACATCATCTCCTTTCGCTTCTAATCAGGGATAATTTTAGGTGCAAAATTTAGCCCATGGGATATTTTTAGGGGTTTTTCTACAAATAAAGATTTGCCATTTTTCATTTTTTGAATCCCTGGTTCGCCCAATTTTGATGGGGTAAACTTTTTTTCACCCTAAAAATCGCCAAATTATTATATAAATGATATAAAATCCTTGGAATTAAAATATTTTTTGAAAAATATAGCCAAAGATTTTATAGTTGGCATTTTAAGAATTGGTAAGATTCGCCAACATTTATACACTTTTAAATAAGTATGGTTCCTTAAAAACATCCCTGCTTCTAATGTTACACTTTCTTATTATTGTTTATTTTCTCCATCTCATTAAATCCTTGTAAAATGCTTTTAATTTTTTATTATCCTTAACAATGTGTTCACCAACATTTGTTAAAGGCTATTGTGAAACATTTTTGTAACTGTACATAATGCTCTTGCATCAAATTTCCCTCAAAAAAATTTCATCCTAAAGAGTTATTATGATTAGTAATTCATCAACCATTATATTTTTCTCACGTTTTTTTCTAATATCAATGTCTAAACAAATTTATTTTGTCAACAATTATGTCCTTCCAATTCACTGAATAACCAATTTTGTTCACGTTCAACTTTCTGTACACACCTTGTAAAGAGATTTTATCTCTCAACCTTCATACCACGTCACTTCTAACTTAAAAATGTTTTGTATGCATATATCAATTTTGTTCACATTCAACTTTCTATACACACCTTGTAAACAGTTTTTATCTCTCAACCTTCACACCACATCACTTCCAACTTAATTCTACAGATTTAACTTTATTTACCTTATTGTCATTGTCCAACTTATATCGCAAAATTTCATGTTCTTTTTCCTTCTCTACTATTGCACGATCTCCATCAATTTATTTGCATATTCTTCCTGCATTTTCAGTATTGTACTCACTTTCCTTCATCATTTCTTCTTCTTACATTATATTTAACTTAGATACAATATAATTAATCCTCTACTTCAGCTTCACCATCTTCCTTCTATGTGGGTTTTATTCCCCCCCCATCATTATTAACTTCATCAAAGCATATTAATTCTTGTGAAAGTTTCTCTGTCAACTTCAAGAGCAATAGGCATTTCTAGGTTCATTAGACCACTAGATCCTACATTGGAATCTTGCTAGGTTCACTAAACAACTAGATGCTACATTGACAACTTCATCTTAGTCTTCTTTTTCTTCATCTTCATCATCCACACCTTTTCGTGCATAGTGGCTTGATGGTATTTCTTGCTTTATTGATAGATTCCTCATTGTCATTATCAATGATAAACATCACTTGATTTAACAAAACACATATTTCTACATTGGTAGTTCTATAATCAACATCCACATGTGAGTAAATATAGTAGGATTTACCTTGAACATTATGCTCAAGCTATTTTTTTGTTGACAAAGATATCAAAATTCTCATGTTATTCAGTTGTGTTTATTTCAATAGCTTCTGTCTCAACATCTTCAAGTTCTATTGTGGCTAGAGGTGATGCAACAAACCCATCTTCTTCTTTTTTTATCTTCAACATCATTTACTTCCACTACTATATGAAAACAATGGGATTCACCTACTACTATATGCCCTTTCTCTACAACACACATAGTCTTCAATTTATTTCTCAAATATCTCTACTTGACGCATACACACTTCTTCTAGTATGGCAACATTTTGGAAGATGTTTTTCCCTCTTTCAGTGTATTTTATTTGTAAAATGCTCCAACCTTCATTAATACTTTTTGCTTCTTCAATTATGTGTAAAATGATCTCATCCAAGCCTTTTCAAATGATATATAATGCTACAACGTCATTATTTTGATCTCTCTCATGGGAAATTTTTTCAAATCCTTGAAACATTATGTTCCATAAGTATTGTGCTCGAAATATTGTCCTTGTTTTAATGACCTAGATATCAAAGTTCATACAAGTGAAATTGGGTTGCAGGAACTAAAAATCCTTTGAAAAATATCTTATGAGTTGCTGCTCATTTTCCATTGAATTTCTTCTTCTTCATTTTTTCTCTCTCTCTTGAGAAGTTTCAAACTTCTTTGCTAACCCATATCACCTTCAACGCACTTCTTCTCAATAAATTGCAGTTTTCTAGTTAGTTGGACTAAAAAAATACAACCTCTTTAGGATTTTATCACACAACCCTTTTATCTGGGTTCTCTTCCTATTCACATCTACCAAATGCACTAATCTTCTCCTCGTCTTCTAATTACACCACATGCATTGAACTTTAAAAAATCCATCCATGGATTCATTTGGAAACAAACACATTCCACTAAAATCAATTGTGAGGAATTCTTGCAACATCACGTGGGATAAATGTCCACTAAGCTCAACTTCGAGGACTTCTTTTTTTACAACCAACGGGCTCACAAGCTATCTCTCTCTTAGAATTAATACATGAACCAACTGCACAAATAACATTGTAGCTTATGCTACTTTAGAGAATTCCCTCTCCTTTAACCAAGCTCAATGCTTCTACTCACCATTGAGAATAGTAGGTCTGGAACATAAGTGTCTCGATAGCCAACACCAACAACCTTTAGGCTTGTTTTCTTCAACGCTCACAAATGAAGAAATATGTCATGTTCACAAATAAAGAGATCTTGATAGAAAATTAAATTTCCTTGCATATCCTTCAAAAGACTATTTCAACCTCTTTAGAACTTATCACATAACTAGAGCACACACTAGCTCAATAGGGTCAAGATAGAACAACTAATTACAACCCTTTTTTGGTCCTTTAGGGTGTGTTCACCAACATTTGTTAAAGGCTATTGTGAAACATTTTTGTAACTATACATAATGCTCTTGCATCAAATTTTCCTCAAAAAATTTGCATCCTAAAGAGTTATTATGACTAGTAATTCATTAACCATTATATTTTTCTCATATTTTTTTAATATTAATGTTTAAACAAATTTATTTCTTCAACAATTGTGTCCTTCCAATTTACTAAATAACCAATTTTGTTCACATTTAACTTTCTATACACACCTTGCAAAGATTTTTTATCTCTCAACCTTCACACCAAATCACTTCCAACATATATATATCTATATTTGTTCACATTCAACTTTCTATACATACCTTTGTAATGAGTTTTTAGCTTTCAACCTTCACACCACATCACTTCCCACTTAAAAATATTTTGTATGTATATATTTCTTCCTTATAGCCTTTATTTTCCAATGTAAGTGGTTTTATATTTCTTCCTTGTAGCCTTTAGTTTCCAATGTAAGTGGTTTTTTACAATCAACAAGTAACATGAATTGGCGATACTTTAAGGAATTGATAATAAAACTATTCTATGTAAACTCTACCTTTGCTGCCACTTCCTTAATGACACCCATCAAAGTAACTAATGCCCATTTTAAATACTATAATGAAATTTAATAAAATAATTTTAAAACAAATGAATTTGTAATCCTTTTATTCTAAATTTATTATTTATTTTAATTTAAATAAATTTTAATCTAAATATATTGATAAAAATTAACTATTCATACACCATATAGACACATAAACACTCATTCAAAATATTTGTACGTCACTTTTTCTTTAAAAAAATACAAAATAAGTCACTTTTTCTTTTAAAAAAATACAAAATAAGAGTACTATAAAATAATGACACAAGGAGAATATATCTATAAATATATGTCCAGGCTGGTTGGCCACTTCCCAAGAATGAAAAACAAACCGTCTTTGTCAATTTCATTTCTTTGGCTTTCAAGAACGCGTTGAATCATAAATCAGAAGTGATAAAATGCCGCTGCTTGCCTCCATGGCTTCGAAAAGCTCCAGCCGATTACCCGAGAGACTGACCAATCTTCTAAACCAGCAAGGTAACCAGACGTGCGCCGACTGTAATTCCGAGGGGTTCGTTTCAGCTAATTGGGCCTCAGTTTCCCATGGCATTTTCCTGTGCATTGAATGCGCCGGAAAGCACAGGGGCCTCGGAGTCCAAACAAGCGTTGTCAGATCTATCACTATGGACAGATGGTCGGAAATCCACCTCAGGAAGATGGAGGTCGCCGGAGGAAACTACGCCCTCAATGAGTTCTTAGCCCACTATGGTATTCCCAAGGAAACCGATATTGCTACAAAGTATAACAGCAAGGCTGCGCAAATTTACAGTGAAAAAGTAGAAGCGTTATCCCAAGGTAGGCATTGGGAGCCTCCTAATCATCCAGTTCAAGAAAATGATCTGGCAGAAAACTCAGTTGATAATTATTTATATAGCGGCTACCAACAATATTTCAACCCGGACTGGCCGGAGAAACTTAAGCGTCAGAGTATCAGACATAAATTAATCCCAAAACAGAATATATTTATGTAGATTTTAGCAGTGATACAATATATTTATAATATTAAAAATAAATTATTTGAATAAAAATTGATATAAACAGAATTTGCCAATACCAATTATTTTTGTATGAAGTTCTCATGTTATTGCTTACATCAGAGTGTATCATTTTTACTTTGGAAATACTTGATATCAACTATTTAAATATTAATCTGAAAATGCTTAATTTTCACATACTGAAAGAGATATTCTGCTATTAAGTCTTTTACAGAGTTAAGATGATATAATTATATATTTTGCATGTGAGATGTTGAATATAAATTTAATTGCTTTACCATTTCTAAAATTTTACATCTTTCACATCGCTCACATTTAATTTGAACTTGAGGAAGTCTCTAATAACTCTATTTACATTGATCGAAAGGTATGTTTAGATTTCTAATATGATTGTTTACGTAGAATGTGGGATATGAACACTCGGCTTAGAAAGACTACTCTCTATGAATGGTATCAAATGACAATGAATATGGCATAGATTTGAATGGTATTTTGATTGTCAAGTAACTATATATATATATATATATATATACCAATAAATTGATTCACATTATAGAATAATAACACGGATTCATGCATTCGTTGATCTCACCTTTATCCTTTCAAAAGGACATGTAAACCTAAGTTATTATACCTGCCTCAGTAGGTATATTGTAATCGATCGAATTCAAACCGCGTTGACTTTGGGTATTAGTTGGTACATATCGGTGCATATTTAAAAGATTAAAATCTCTATTCCAAAGTTTAACTTTGTAACATGAAAAATAGCAATTTTTAAATTTATTAAAATTGTATTTATTTGTGTTGCTATTGGTTAAGCAGGGATGATGTCATCCTCGAAGTTTGCTATCTGGATTTGGGTCGACACTTGGTAACAATGACATCATATGTAACTTTTCACCTACCCGCCTTCTTCTTGTCTCCACCCGCCTTCTTCTTGTCTCCGGGGGCGGAACGGTGTTAAGCTGCTAAATTCGCCTCCAAGGCTCTGATCAGACCTGCTAAGCTCTGGTTCCAAGCAACAATCCTTCAAATCCACCCAATCCTTTAAATTAGAGTCTGAGAAAGCTTCGAAAATTCGAAGTCCAGCGTCATTACATTTCACATACAGTCTGCCATCCCTCGCCGAATTCAACCTCCCCGACACCGGTCTGTAGTCTAGGAGAGGATCAGAGAACACTCCCTTCCACTTTCCATCGCAGCAATTTTTATCAAAAGTCTTCTCAAAATAATACATAGCCCGAATGTAATGCAACTTCATGCTGAGATCCGATTCAGTGAGGAGGTGTGTAATTTGGGATCTTGCCGATGGTGTGGCCGGGGCAATGCTGGACAATCGTGAGAGCACAATTGCATGCGCCGTGTAACCTTCTTCTAATTCCAATTCCATGGTCACTTGCAACAACAGATATCTATCTGCAACTTAAGCTAATTTGGACTCTCTATGTATTTGGTAATGGGCCTGCATTCATGGTGGCTAAAAGAGTGGCTAAGAGAGGAATATATTCAGTTTACGCCTGAAAATGAGGAGGAATTTATTCGTACATAAAAACGAGGAATCTCATAAGAATTCAAGTATCTTGTTATCTTTCACACAGCTCTCATATATTCATAAGAGAAACAAAATGAGTTTGTCTGGATTTTTAGAAAATGCTTATATGCAAAATTAAACTATAGAAACCATAGTCCTATCATTATGAGCATAGTGCTAAATCTATTGTGTCAGATTTAATTCATCTGGAAAAGTTCACAGTCCGGTTCATACATTCTTAACTAAATAAAATGAAAAGTCTATTTGACAGAGATCAAACATCGCTCGTCTGTATAGCTTAAGTGACAGCTGAGCTTAATTTTAAAGATAAGTTCAGTTATAACATATTATTCAAATTCTTTAACAGGACATGTAGTTTGATAGAGGCCACGTCTCAGGTGTTTTCTGCACCTGTTCTTCCTATGATATAAAGGAAGGCATATGTATATATGTATTAAACCTAATCTACCCTAGTTAGACTTAGCCTCTAGGGCGAGTTTCTCAAAGAAGAACTAAGAGCATGAGTAAACCTGAACTGGTCTAAAGCCCTAAGTCAGTGGTCGCATACCTCTGTTATTCGCCAAGGGAAGTTTAATAATGCGCCGAGCAGAGTTGGTTGTACGCCGAGCAGAGTTGGTTGGGAAGTTTAATTAACACGTCTAGTAGACTCTTAAGAATGCAGTTATTGTTACTTACATCACCGATTCTTCGGTTGTTGGGGCGTTGAACCCGCTATCGGTGGCGATGCGCAATTTGTGATCCCATCCCAGCTTTTCAATCAGCCCTATTGATTTCCTTGCTATGTAAACTGTTTCCAGCAATTTCTTTTCCTTCATCTCCTGCGCCCATTTCCTGTTGTTCTCCACCAACGCGACCCCAACTTTCTCAATGCAAGCACCAATGATATGTGCTAATGTGCTCTCTAATTCCTTCATCAGTTCCATAAAATCCCCTGACCTAAGAGCCATATTTTGTATAATGTATAATGTGATCCCTGCTCTCTCCCAATCCACGGAAGTGTCTTGCCTCTTTTCGTTGTCATTTATCTCAGCCTCTTCCTTAACTCGCTTTTTCCTTTCTTCTGTAAGCTCTGTGATTGCTTCGGCTTCCTCTTTCATAAATTCATTTACCCTTTCTCTTGCAAGCCCTTTGATTGTTTCAACTGCCCCTTCTATTGTTTTGGGAGCTACTGGAGATCTTTTACCATTCTGTAGTGCACTATGTTGATCCCATAATGTCACGAATTCTCTATCTACTTCTCTACTCATCAAGGTATCGGTTTCAGGATTTGATTCCTCAACCAAATCCATAAGCTCCCATGCCGCCTCGTACACCTTCAAATAATGTCGACCACATGAATCTCCCCCAATCCGGAAGATTATATTGATCAGTGACACTGCCGTCAGCTTACATGACCGTTTGCTGAAGTACATAAGATGCATTTTCAATGTTTTCATGTCTAACATTGAAACCTGTTGCTTGAATATCATTTGTCGCTCCAGCTTCCATGACCATTTTGCTGAGGTATACAAGAATTTGAAACCTGCTGCTTGATCATTTGCTGCTCCAGGATGGAAACACGATATATCCAGTACACATGTTTCTGGCCCTATATGCTCCAGCAGAAAAGAAATCAGGGCATGGGACTCTCTGCCATCCCTTTTGCCGTTTTCCATGATTCCTTTAGCTTGCTTGATGGATTTCCGATTCGTTAAAAATACACTCCGAGGAGTCTCTGAAAGAATAGATACGTTGCGCAAAAGAGATTCGTATTCTTCAAACTCTTCTTCCACTGTATCCAATTGCTTTAATAATATCATCGTGGCTCCCTTGTGGAGAAGCTTATTAGTGAACGCAAGCTCTGAGAGGAACCAGTATCCTTTGCTAAAGAAGACTACAAACCACTGCAGCCAAACCACACATTGCAGCAAAAACCATTGTACTTTTTGACTTTTTTCTTCCTTGAAAACAATTTTATCATCATCATGCAATCCTTTCTGCAGCTCCAGAATGTGCATTGTCCAATAGTCCTCTACTCGAAAATAGTTACGCCATTTCACTTCTTTCTTTCGCAATGGTCCATAGTAAACAACAGACATAAGCCATCTCCAACCGATAACTGCACCTCCTATTAAGCTAATAAAAATTTCCACAATAGTTATTATAAATTTTAACCAAAATCCCGTACCAGCATGAAACACTCTAAATGGACCGTTTATAATCCATCCAACTATTGATAATAGAAGGTACACTGTTACTGCCAACCCAGCTGATGACGCTAACGCCGAGCTTGCTATGATAGATTCAGGATAACATGCACGAAAGACAATCCATGATTTGAGTACTTGATCTTCCACTGCTTTCAATGAATTCTCTGTGGGGTTAGGAAGAATTAAGGGAATTCTGTGAAGGGTGATATTCTGAATGCCTTTATTGGCTATAGTTGCGCAGACAAGAAGCTGAAGAAGCCATACTAAAGATAATGATATTATCGCACCATATAGGATGATCCATACCTGGTTACCGTGGTAAACGATTCTAAAATAAAAGGAATAGGAGACCAAATCTATTGGGGATATACCCGATTTTCGACGTACGCTTAACAACTCAGAGAAAATGTGGAGGAAGAGAGTGAATCCTAGCACTGTCACTGTGGTCCATTTTGCTTCATAGCTGGGACGAGCCATTCCCGACAGGAAAAAGGCTATGAGCACACACAACATTACTCTACTGCAATGTACCGTAAACAAGATATCAGTAAGGAATTCATCATGCAGTTTCTCATTGTGCTCATCAAGCACGTTGCTCTTGACAACCATCACTGGCTTCGAATTCTGATCGAGCAAAGTACTCTGGACTTCGATGGGCTTCATAAACTGGACCTTAGCAATAAGAGTACAGTTAGGGTTCTGGAGATCAGTAGATTCATAACAGTTTCTGTAATGATCGAGTAAATGCTGATCGACATAAGTGCAGTTCGAGTTCAAGGACTGATCGAGTAAAGCCTGAGAACTATGACCGTCTCTCGCAATGAAAATCCTGCAAAACAAACTCAGCTTTTATGTAAAATTGCACAAAGTTATAGATGTGATAGGCCATGCATGGCCTCTGTTATCTTCAGTACGCATGTTGGGGAAGGAATACGCAGTGATCCACGTAGCTTACTTGGCAATTGTGGATATGCCATGTTTTCTCTCATTCCATCAATTGATATGGTTATGTCTGATGCATACGAAGTTCAAGCACCCTTTTGATCTTTTTCCCTTTTTGTCCGTAGTTTTTAAGCAAAGCTTGAATGGGGAATATTCATGTTTTTTTAAAGAGACATCTAATTGCAAATGCAAACATTATAAGAAATTTAATTTCAATATTATAAAATTATTTCTTTTGAATATAAAAAAAAATACAATTTTAATATTTAAATTGTTTATTTATTATTTATATACATAGGTATATATGAAAAAAAAATTGAGGTATAAATTCGTTTTTAAATGTATTATTTATTTATCATTATGTATAAATAAGTATATATAAAAAGATTAATAAGTATATATATATATATATATGAGTTTGCTTGTTGAATGAAAACATGTAAGTATAAAGATTGTTAAAAGTTTATTAAAATTAATTACACCGTTGATAACCTAAATCTGTTTCATATAATTGTTAAAGTAATCATCCAAGAGAGCAGATTGTGGTTCATCATATCTTGGCACACTTAGTGATACACAAAATAGCAAACATTTAAATATAGTTATTCTATAATATAATATAGTTATTCCTAAGACAAAAAAATTGAGGTATTTTTCATCAAAAGAATATAATTAAATTGAAAAGGGATTTTTAGGTACTTTAATCTTCATGTCAAATCATTTTTTGACACAAAATAAACATAACCATATGAAATACTCAATCTAATCATATAAGTTAAGTTAAGGAAGGCATGTATGATATGATAGAATATATTCCAACATAAAGTTAATTAAAGTAGAGAAGAGACTTNAATCATATAAGTTAAGTTAAGGAAGGCATGTATGATATGATAGAATATATTCCAACATAAAGTTAATTAAAGTAGAGAAGAGACTAATACATCATTTATTAAAAAAAAATTAACACTTTATCTTCCAA